>BQNB010013666.1:48720-76701 GCA_026074375.1 Tanacetum coccineum
TAAGTCATTTTGGACTTGTGGTCGAAATAAGCTAAGACAAAGACAAAATAAGCTAAGGAGAGTAAACCTAATCTAGATAAGCTAAAATAAGTAAAAGCTAAAACTAAATAAGCTGGGAAAAAGGGGCTTAATGACAGAAACTAAATAGAAGCTTAATGGCTAAAAGGGCTAACCTATTGGACTTAAATAAGCTAAGGAAAAGGCAAAAGCTAAACAACTTAGCTAATCTATCTAAATAAGCTATTTTAGAACACAAGTGGGCTTATGAAATAAGCTGAAAATGCTAAAAGTAAAAAAAATAAGCAATCCCTAAACCTAAGTTATGCAAAAACAGTCAAAAGCCAAGTTTGGGCTTAAAAATAAGCCAACAAATAAGCTTCTTAAGGTCTGAAACTTAAGAGGCTTATACAAGAGCTTATAGGCTCTTGAAATAAGCCAAGTTCTTAGGCTTAAGTACTCTTAAAAACCAAGAAAAAGAAGCTTAAAATCTCCCCTTTGCACCAGGGGAGATTAAAGCTTAAAACTAGGGGCTTATTTGGTTAAAAGCTGTCAAATAAGCTCAAATTAAAAAAATAAGCTAAAACAGATTTAGTACCCTAGCTTTTGGAGTTGTGCACCAATTTTTGGCTTTTGAAAATTCATTTAAACAAGCTGAATTTTGTAGGTGAAAAAGGGCTTAAAGTTTTGACACTAAAAACTTTGGTGGTTTTTGACTCACAAAGTCAAAAGACAAAGGGGGTTTAACAGCTTGGTTTAATACCACAAAACACACACTTTTTGACACTCAAACTCAAAATCCAAGTGCTTATGGATATAAGCACTTGGTGTTTTCTTAAAAAGTCACAGTTTTGAAAAGGGTTTTGAAAAGCTTTGAAAAACAATTTTGAACCTTAAAAACTTCTGAATCAGCTTTTAATAAGCTTAAAACTTAAGTTTAAATTCACTAAATGACCTCAACCCATACTTAAAACTATTTTGACCCGTTTTAAATGTTACCCCAAACACACCCTTAAGTTTTTGAAAAATGATTTTGAAAACTTATAAGACTAAGCTAACTGAATTTTTTGACACACTAAGGATATTTAAGCAATATTGAACAATAAAAAGCAATATTGAACAATAAAAAGCTAAAAGGCAAGTCAAATAAGCACTTAAATGATGCAATAAGCTAGTGACAGAATTAGCTTAACTTGACAGTTTTAACTAGATTGCATATAAATGAAATAAAAAAAACATTAAAAGCATTCTTAGACATAAATTATCACTAATAAGCACAATAAGCTAAGGAAGTAAGCTAAATGAGCTTATTGCTACAGTAAATAAGCAAAATTGAAAGTAAAGTACCTTTGATCCTTTTGTCAAAAAGGATCTTTGAGAAGCCTAATAAGCTCTAAATCCTACCCAGCTTATAATTAAGCTAAACTAAGCTAAAAACCAATAAGCCTTCCATGTTAGCTTATTCCTCCAAGCTTTTTCAATCCAACAGTACCCTTGCACCTTTTTTAGAGTTTTCTTAAAGTGTTTTTAAAAAAGACAGAATTGTAAAGATGTTTTACATGAAGAGATTAAAAGACTTTAAGTAACATTTAGAACACAAATAACACAAACTTACATCAATTTCATTAAAATGAAGTTCAAGTACAAAATCTTTAACTGACAAACACTTAACTTAAAAACTAAAAGCTTCTTGTAAAAACTAAACTTAAAAACTAATTTAAAACTTAAAACTACATGTTAGCCAAAATGGCTTTACAAAGCTTTTATAGGAAAAACGACTAGGTCTCTCTCCTCTTTGTCTTTTTGTCTTGTGCTTTCTTGTAGACACACAAACACAGGTGTGTTTGTTTTGTGAGTGCAAAGAGCAAACAAATCATGGCCTTCAATCTTCAAAAATCAATTATTACAGCCGTTGGATTAGGCTTGGGGAATTGTGGGATTGCCAAATGGGATTAGGGTTTTAGTGGAGGAGGGGGGAAAGTTTTATCCATGGTGGAATTGGGGTTACAGGGTAAAAGAGTGAGAAAGAGAGAAACCCGTGAATGGGTTTTGGGTTTAGGGAATTGGCGGGAAAACATGTTATGAAAAGGTTGGGGGTGACAGGGCACAAGTTTGCCCATTTGGCAAAAATGGCCCTCCAAGGTTATTTGTTTGATTGCATCCATGGTCCATGTGGTTAAATAACTTTGGGGACTTGGCAAAACAAGTCCCCAAGAGTTATATGTTTCTTTGCAAGACTCGTCCTTGGTGATTAATAGTTAAGGAACTTGACAGCTTTGGCCCTTGTGGTATATCTTTGCAAAAATGGCAGTTTGGCCCTTATCTTCCTTTCTCCTCTTTTCTTCTTTAAATATAAGTTTAGGGATTTACAATTTCAGTCCCTAAACTTATATTTCTTTGACTTTTGGCCTCGGGGTTGACTTGGGTTGACTTTGACTTTGACCAGTTGACTTTTCTGTTGACTTTTTGACTTGATTGACTTTTCGGCTTCGATTTGGCTTTGTCTTTCACAGTCTTTTCCATTCCGAGTCCGGTTTTGTCGTTTTGGCTTTGTTTTTCGTCCTTTTCTTAGTTATCCGTTCCTGCACAATACAATTAGCAAAACAAGCGTATATTTGGCATTTTAAGTCCGTTTTTGGTTATTTTAGCTCGTTTTTAAAGGTAAAAGGTATGTGTAATTAAGCACATACCATTATTCCATTATTGTTTAAAATCGTTTTTCCTTTTAAGCACATTATTATTATGAAGAAGATATTTGACATTTTCTCCCCCTCAAACAATGACCCGTTTTCTATTTAAAGAGTTGTAGTCGTTGTTTGAGAAGTCGAATGTCTTTTAAAAGCATTTTCTGATGACTTAATTTTTTTTTGAGAAACAAACACCATGAAATAAGATTTCTCTTATTTTAACACATAAGCGCATTGACACGTACACTTATTGAAATATAGAAAGCACGGGTTGTGTTGCAAAGTAAACACAAGCCTTTGCATGGTCATAAAGTAGACCATGCCCGAGAATAAATTCTCGTTGAGAGATCAAGTTTTCTTTTTGAAATACTTGCCTTTAAGATGATGACCAGGTTGCTATCTGAAATAATAGCAAGCCATTTTTTGGCATGTTTTGAAAACATTTGGAACTTCTGCTCGAACTTCATTTACAGCCCCGTATCATTATTAAATGACATTTCTATGACCGTAAATGTTATCAATTTTCAAAAAACATGCCATTTTTACCTCTTTTTATATTTTTTTGATTTTTTGATTTTTCTTTGGTTTTAAAGATTTTATATTTTTTATATTTTGTTTTTATAAAAGGTTTTTTTTAATGAAAGATCTTTTTGGTTTTTCTGGTTTTGAATATATACATATGATACACAGGATATCAGAATAGGTACCACCACTATTCTTCAGCTTCATCTGCCAATTGTTTCAGTGTCTCAGGCATAAAACTTTGCATTCCCAGCTTATTGATCAAAAATTTAATTCTTTCTCTGGATAGGGCTTTAATAAAGATGTCCGCTAGTTGATACTCCGTGTTGACAAAGTAAAGCTCTACTACTCCATTCTCCATTTGCTCTTTGATGAAGTAGAATATGATGTCAATAAGCTTCGATCAAGAATGTTGAACATTGTTGCAGCATAAGGCAATAGCACTTTTGTTATCATAGTACATTAAAATTTTGTTGAATCCAAGGCCATAGTCGGTAAGCTATGATCTCATCCAAAGGATTTGAGCACATCAGCCAGACATGGCAATATATTCAGATTTCGTACTGGATATCGCAGCACTTTTCTGCCTTTTTGATGACCAGCTAACAAGTTTGTCTCCTAATAATTGCATACATCTAGAAGTACTTCGTTTTAGTATCTTGGAAACCCGCGTGATCAGCGTCTGCATAAGTTGTTAGAGCAATAGAAGAAACCTTTGGATACCAGAGTCCCTGATTTACGGTTCCTCATAGGTATTTAAAGATCCTTTTTACAGCATGAAGGTGCTTTTAGGTAGGCTTTGCCTGATACCGGGCATACATGCATACAGCAAATGTTAGGTCTTGTCTACTGGCTGTAAGATACATAAGGGTGCCAATCATGCCACGATAGTGTGTAGGATCTATGGCTTTCCCTTGTGTATCTGCATCCAGTTTGGATTTCCCCACCATAGGAGTATCCACGGGGTCACAAGATTCCATACCATATTTCTTCAAAGATTCTAGAGCATATTTAGACTGGTTTAAAAAGATGCCTCTGGGACTTTGTGAAATCTGTGGTCCTAGAAAAAAATGATATTTTGCCCATCGTCGACATCTTAAACTTTGAACACATTATTTTTGAAAATTGGTCACATAATTCAGGTGTAGTAGACGTAAAGATTATATCATCAACATAGATTTGTACCAGTAGAATATCTTTGCCTTGTCTTCTAATGAACAATGTGGGATCAACGGTTCCTTTAGAGAATTCCTGAGAGAGTAGAAACTTCGACAATAGATCGTACCACACGCGAGGTACTTGTTTCAACCCATAGAGAGCCTTCTTAAGATTGTACACATGATTCGGATTGTCTTGATCCACAAACCCGTCTGGTTGACTGACATAAACTTCTTCGCACAGAATGTCGTTTAAGAATGCCATCTTAACATCTATTTGGAAGACAATCATATTCATGTGAGCAGCATATGCGAGGAAAATTCGAATAGCATCAAGTCTAGCCACTAGAGCAAAAGATTCGTCAAAATCAATTCCCTCTTCTTGACGGTAACCACGAGCAACCAAGCGATTCTTGTTTTTTAGAATTCCTCCTATTTCATCAAGTTTTACCTTATAAATCCATTTTAAAGTAATGGCCATCACTTTATCTAGACGAGGAACAAGTTCCCAGACTTCAAGACGTTGAAATTCATTCAGCTCCTCTGGCATTGCTTCAATCCAACATGATTGAGTTAATGCGTCTTTATAAGTCTTAGTTCAACCGATGAGAGAAAAGCATCATAATAACAAAATAAGGCTTGTTTATGGAGTTGAAGTCTTATGAAAACGGGTCTTTCGAGTTCACCGATGATGTTATCTAAAGGATGATCCTTGGTCCATTTGGTAACGTGTCATGAGTAAGCAGCAGCAGTGTGCACAACAGTAGGAATAGCATCCGAAGAAGAAGATGCTTCATAATGGTTTTCTAGAATTGGAATATCAAAGAACGGATCGTTATTCATGTGAGCAACATCTAAGTCATGATTGTCTTCTTCAACATCATTAGGAATAATAGGAGATTGAGTTTTGAGGGTTGTTTGAGAGTTACTAGGTGATGGTGCTTCTTGATCAATAATTGTTGAGGAAGGTGAACCGATTGATGCAGCGGGTTCTGGAGCAACTACTTCAGTAATTGGAGCAATGACTTCAGGGGCTGGGTGATCAACACTAGGTGGAGGAGTGAGTAATTCATCAAACAGCGGTTGAAACAAAATATCCCAATCAGTTCTTGAAGGTGGTACAAATGGTGTTGAAGGAGGAGGGTTTGGCATGAGTCTTGAACTGATTGTTGCAGGAGTCATTTCATGAAGTATGGGTCCTGAACTGCTATGTTCAGAAGCCATCGCAGTTAGCTCATCAAATTCTACATGAATTGTCTTAATGATTCGTCTGGTACGTCGGTTGTAAATTTGAAATGCTTTCTTTGTGGGTGTATAGCCAATGAAAATACCAATATCAGCTTTTGGTTGTAACTTACCGAAGTTCTCACTATCATTTGTTGGATAGCAGAGTGCACCAAATACATGGAAAAATGATAAGTCGGGAGGTTTGTCATGTAAACGCTCATATGGTGTTTTGTCGTGACGAAGACGTATGATGAAACGATTTTGGGTGTAACATGCGGTAGCAATTGCTTCTGCCCATAAGAATAACGTAGCTTTTGCATACATCAACATTGTGTAGGAAACTTCGATTAGTGTACGATTACGTCTTTCAACGACACCATTTTGCTGTGGAGAGAGAGCAACAGATGTTTCATGAGAGATGTCGACCTTCTCATAATATTCACGTAAAGTTTGATTAACAAGTTCAGTTCCATTATCTATTCTGATTCAGCGGACAAACACTCTAAGCCATACTTGTATCATCTTGAGAAACTTGATTATGAAATCTGGAGCTTCATCTTTTAACCTGAAGCATTTAACCCATGTAAATCGAGAGTAATCATCGACAATGACGAGGATGTACTTCTTTCCATTAACACTTGTGACATGCATGTCCATAGATCGAGTTTACTCTTGTGTTGTGACATAAGATTTAGGTCTTTGTGGGTTTTTCTGCATTTACCCCATGAGCACAAGTAGAACACAAATGACCTTATACAAATTTAAGCATAGGGAGACCTCGAACAAGACCATGACAAGCTAAATGATTGATTGTACCCAAGTTCAGATGAGACAGACTTTGGTGCCATACCAGGACTTAGTCTTGAGGCCTTGACAAGAGACATAAGGAGAGGACCCAACATATCTCTAAAGATAGAGTGTACAAATTTAGCCCTCTACATCTATCAATAGATCAACACCATTCTAAATACGAAATGAAGCAGGTGTTTGACGAAAAGAAACTACAATGTCAAATCACAAAATTGCCCAACAGAATCAGCTGTTTCCAAGTCCCTCTACTAGTAAACCCTTGATACGTAACATCCCAATCTGATATCACCATAACCCAAGATCTTTGCCAGCATGATCATTTTCGAATTTTAAACTATACCCAAAAATTTATTAACGAATTTGATGAGCTGAGAGCAATCTCCGGTCATATGCTTGGAGCAGCCGGAGTCCAAATACCAGAGAATAATTTAGACGACCTGCATTCATCAAGAGAGGAAGATGGAACATCAAAAACTATAGATCCCCAATATTTACTGGGTTCCTTTTTGTTAGCATGTACAGATTTAAGAACCTTAAATTTGCTAACAGGAGCATTAGTTTTAGATTTCCTAGGTTTCCTTGAGTAAACCAATGTTACGACAGGCTTAGGTGTTTCATTTTCTAGATCAGTTGGTTTCCTAAGGGGAACTTCAGTAGTTGTGGTAATCCTAGTTAAAGGGCATGCATTACCTACTATAGTGAAGGTCCGACCAGTAGATCTCCAGATGTATCCAATATTTGTAAACACCTTTCCTGTTGGTTTCCAAACTTTTCTCTTTGAACTTTTCTTAACAGATTTAGATTTTACACGAGCATTCACATTATTGATAAAATCAAGAACACACAAATCATGATTATCAGAAAGCATGCAACCTTTACACTTAACACATTTAAGTTCAGAATTCGCATTAAGCTTGGAATGTTGCACAGTTGCAGTTCCTTTAGGTTTAACTACACTATTCTTGTTTTTCAAAATAGATTTAGCTTTCCTATGGCGGGCTTCTACTTTATTCTTCAGAGTACTACTTGGTGTTTGTTGAATCTTATCTTTCTTTATATTTCCTGGAGGCTGTGATCCGCTAGCACTACTAGATGGTTTTATTCCTGTAGAAGACAACATAGGTTTGTTAGAAACTAAGTTCGATGAAGAAGAGGTTTTTTCGTTTGTGTTTTCTGAGGATGTAATGGGTTCAGTGAATCTAACTCTTTTGTCCTTGTTCTTTGGGGTCACAACCACTAATTTTACACCAGAATTGTTGATACTAAGGTAGGTTTTACTGATGTTTGTAAGCAACTCCTGAATTAGTTTAGTATACCTAAAGGCATATTCCAAGGAATAATCTAGAGGATAGATAGCTTTAACATGTTCAACTAGATCCCTAAAAACTGCAGCTTCTTCCTGAATGTGCTTAATATAGGCAGTGTGAGCTGTCCTTTTATTCAACAATTTAGGGGTTATTGGTTCCACATCAATCTTAAGCATCTCTGGATCAATAGTGTGTTTCGTAATAGCATTATCAACTAGTACTTTTCCTTTAAGTTTCCTTAAATCATCCTTAAGTGCTGTGATTACCAAAACTTTTTCCTGAAGACTAGTATTTAAATCAGAGATTTCCACAGACTTTAGATAAACTTGATTAATTATATCATCATATTGTTCTTTTGATCGAATACGTGCTGGTTTAATCAAGTCATAAAGTTGCTTATAGGTTTGTTTCAAATGCTTATTTTTAGCAATAAGCTTTGACACCCTATGATCAAATTCAATATTAATTGTTTCAATCTCCTCTAAGTCCTTTTTAATCTTATCCTCATTCATTTTTCCACTTAGAGATTTAATTCTCTCTTTCAACTTTTTTATGACAGTGTCTTTTTCTTAGGACTAAGCTTTCAATTCATTTAATTCAAAATATTGATCAAAACTTAGAGCACTTTGATTTGAAACAGAATTGTCCCTTTGAAAAACTTCCTGATTAAGTTGATTATTAACTTCTAAAGAGATGCAATGTTTTTCAAGAGTGGTAAAACTTTTGAATAGTTTATCGTAAATCTCTTTTTCAACAAAATCTGATTTGTTGAGAAGCTTAGTCTTAAGTTTTAGAAACTTTTCACATTCATTTACATTCACATAGTATTATCCACAAAAGAATTCAAATTTATGTTCACAATATCTTTGTTAATGACTTATTCCAAGAGTTGTTCGTTTTCGTTCAAAACTTGATTCATTTTAACTTCAAACGTTTTTTACTCTAAACGACGTTGTTCTACAGCCCGTTCCATTTCATGAAAGACATTTTGGACTTTAGAAAGTTCATCAAACAAATATTGATCGAATGTATTAAACAAGTCCTTTAGAGCTTTTACAAATTGAATTATTTCATCCCTAAAACAAGCTTTTGTATGTTCGAACCCCCATGAGCCCTCAGTGATAGTTGTAGTCGTGGTTCTTTCTTTGACAACCACGTCAAAACCAGAAAGATGGTGTTTAAGTTTCTTCAAACTCATATTAACCATGCTAACTTTAGGAAGTTCTTTGGAACCTCAGCTTTGGTGGGTCTATTAGAAAGAGTGGGTTCTAGAGAATTCACATAATTCTATGACCAAAAGGCTTGTTCAGCAGATAATTTAGTTTGTTAAACAAAACGTGTTTCAAAATCTTAAAAAAGTTGGTTAAGAACAGCATAATTGACTGGTGTAGTATTAACTTTATTTTCTAACATCATAGGATCCTCTTATTATAAAAGCATTTTTGAACGACTCTCTTCAGCAAGCATTAGGGTCTCTTCGGAGTCAGGAATGACAATAGCATTAGTTTTCTTAATGACATTACCATCATAAAGCTTTGGTTCCAACTGCTAAGCTTTCTTTAGATAGAAAGGATTTTGAAAACCTAGAGCTTGTTTAGTGGTATGATCATAGAAAAACTAAGGTTTCGTCAATATGTGAACAGTTTGTGCAGATTGATCTCTTTTAAAAATAATATAATCTAGCTGTTTGATCCTCCTTTCTAAAGCAATCTCTCTATCGATGTTCCTAGATTCTTCTTTCTTAAATATATTTTTGAGAAGTGTAACTGTTTACATTAAAGATTCCTTTTCTTTTAAATGTTCAGAAAGAGTTTGTTTAAGATGATCAATCTCTACAGACTATGCACTAGAATCTGAAATGTTATCATTACTCTTTAAATCAACATTTTGTTCTTCTTTCAAAACATTAACTTGTTACTTATATCTTTCAAGCTCACTTGTTATTTTAGTCTCTGAATGGTTCACAACATTCCACTGTTCAGAAGACGGCATCACCTGTACAGCTTGATTTATTATATAAGTATCCATATTATCAAGATTATGTACCTTAGCAAGAGCGTCTGAACCATAATGAGATAAATTCACCATGAGAGCAACTTTGGCAGTATTGAGTTCATCACAATCAGAGTCATATGCATCCAAATCATCAGCTTGATAAGAAGCATTGTGGGTAATGACAGTCTGTGTGGCTTAACCTTCTGCAATTCCTGGATCTGCCAAAAATGCTAATTCCTCCTCATGTAGAATTTGACCATTTGCTTGAGCTTGTACCAGCAACACTTTATCCTTAAACCACAAATCATCCCGTTTCCTCTTAGGTTTAGTGCATTGTTTGGACATGTGTCCTTCCCCTTTATAGTTCTAACAAATAACAGTCCTTTGTTTCCTATAATTGCTTCCACTTGCTCCTGGAGTATAGGTTCTACTTGTACCCAAAGCAAAAGAAATTTTTCTCCCCTGAACTGGTTGTAAAGTAATTTTGTCATCGTTAATGGTAGCTTGTTGCCTAGGGTTTGACGAATTCCTAAACTGATTGTTAGTAGTAGTAGAGCGAGATGTAATGACAGCTGATAGGAATGACATCATATGGTTAATGGCATCAATGAGGTCATCACCTTGCTTGAACACCGAAACAGTTAGACCTAAGTCTAGGAAGGAAAATTCAGGTTGTTGTTGTTGTTGGTTAACTGTGGGAGCACATTCAATTTGAGGGATTGATGATGGTGAAGATCAAGCATTGTGGTGAACTGATGATTGATAATCATTAGATGGATAAGTGATTGAAAAAGGTGTTGATGATTGATTACTTGAGTATTGTTGAGACTGATAAGGTTAACCATATTGTAGAGATTGATATAGTGAAACTTTTGGTTGAAATTGTGAGTTTTGGTATGAGTGCTGATGAGTTTGATAAGGAGACTGGGTCATCTGATGAGTTGCAACCAAAGCAAGCGGATCTGAGTTGTGTTCATGCATTAAATGAACTTCATTTTCATGAAATTCATGTTGTCCCAAGTACGCATGAAGTTGATCAATGTTAGTTGTGTGCAGATCCCGAACCAGTTTGACATCTGTCACAAATTTGCTCCACTCAAGAAGAAGAGTATTCAAAAACTTAGTGTTCACTTGAAATTGTTCCAGTTTCATATTGTAGATGTTCATGTCATTGAGTAGCAGTAAAAATCTCAAGTAGAAATCACATAGTATTTCCCCCTTCTTATAAGTAAACTTATCGAATTCATCATACAGCTTACACTCTTTTTCTTGTTTCGTCAATGATGTTCCTTGCATGAGAAGTTGGATTCTTTCCCAAAGTTCCTTGGCGACTTAATGATTGCTAACCAATGCATATACCTCTTGTGGTAATCCTTGGAGAATGATATTTATTGCCTTGATATCACAATCAGCTTGAATTGCTTCCGTATCAGATAACTTAGAATATTTCTTTGGTCTAGTCACTCCATTTTCCTCAATCATAGGCCAGATGAGTGGACCATTTTCAACGGATTCAAGAATCATTCTTCCTTGTTGTCTATTCATCATATATAGCTCCATCCTGCTTTTCCAAGAATCGTACATATCTTTTTCCAACATAGGTGGACGATTGTCAGCACCCGAAAGAATCGTTTTATCAGCAAGAGTCGTCATTGAGAAATTTGTATGTTAAAAGATTATTGTCGGATCGAACGGTGGTAGAAAGAAATTGTGTTTTAATTAAGGTTGCCTTTTAAGTCTTGAGATTTTTTTAGTTTAGTTTCTATTTAACTTGACTAGTTCGGTTATCACTGATGATTAACTAGTTCGGTTATCACTGATGTAGACTAGATCGGTACTCACTAAAGATTTACTAGTTCGGTTATCACTGAAGTAGACTAGTACGGTACTCACTGAAAAATGACTAGTTTGGTTATCACTGGAGTAGACTAGATCGGTACTCATTGAAAAATGACTAGTTCAGTTATCAGTGAAGTAGACTAGATCGGTACTCACTAAAAAATCAAAAGATGAGGCCTTTTTTGAAGTAAAACACACGAACCAAAACAAGTAAACACAAAATCTAAGCACACGACTCCATGGCTCTTGATACCAATTGAAGAACAATCAAGTTAACATACATGAAAAGAGGAAGAGAGTTGTTTTAGAGAGAGAGTGGTTGGATGAACATTTTAGAGAGAGAAAGAACATAAAAGAGAACTTGTATTATGAGTGTGAATAATGAACAACCAACCACCTCTCTAAGGCATAAAGAGGTGTATTTATACTACTATTTTGGCCGGCTATGGGAGCTTTATAGGCTTTCCATGGGCCTTTTGGCCCTATTATATTACTAAACATTATATTGACTAACTACGGGCTTTGACTAACTATTATTGGAAGTGACCGATACTTTTTGTGTTTCTAACATAGGATTTGTTCCCCCACATGTTTTAGAGTTAGATACTACTAGGCCCCTCGATGATTTGAACAGATGTATGTGTGGCTGCACTCAAATGTAATTAAGATGATACTTGATTAATTTGGCAATCTAGTTCAGTGTCTATATCGAGAAATAGAATGTTAAACGTTAGAATGACTCATGATCCGTGTCTAATGTTTAAATAGTATATGTAACAAAAGCATGATTGATATCTAAACCATTTAAAATGAGATGTTTGAGAAACTATCCTCATATGTTTCTAGGGGAATTGGCGGGTTGCTAGACGCTAACCTTTGCTTATATTATTACTTGATTATTATGACGTGCACAAATGGGAGCTGTTAGAGTATGCTTTTGTCATAATAAATAATTATACGGCTAGACACATGTGAGCCTATGGGGTCACATACATATACACTGAGGTACCACTTTATATATCGTGTTTATTGTATATACGGTATATAAATAACCTACATAACACGGGATCAATATTAGGCCTCTAATAACTAAGTAATGGACTTAAGAATGCAGATCAAATATAAAACAAGATATACAAACACAAGAACTAATCCGAAATTCTCAAAATGAGAAATTCTCTTATTTAATAAACTTGTAGGTTTCTCAAAAGCTGCTAGAGAAAACCCTAAAATTGTCCTTATAAAGGAGGATAAGTTCTAAATAAAAAGGAAACAAAATTCCATACAAAACATAATTGATTTTGTCCAAAATAAAGCCTAAAAATAGAAAAACGCTCTTTTGAGGCCCGAAACGACCTCGAAAGGCCCAAAACTGACAAGGCTCATAGCAATGCGACGAGTCTTAACCATTGGGCCTTTTCTGAGTGACTATGCAAATTTTAGCCTAATCAGCCACAGAAATTTGTTGTCGTAAAATAAGGGCCAAGCGTATTTGTCACGTTGACTCGCTCGTTGACCCCATCTGCATCATGCTCCCCTTCTTGAAAAAGACTCGACCTCGAGTTTGGCTCATCATCACTATCTCCATTGTATGGTGACAAATATGCAACATTAAAAGTGCCAGAAACATTATAATGACCAGGAAGCTCGATCTTGTACGCGTCGTTGTTGATCTTTTTAAGAACACGAAAAGGACCATCTCCTTGCGGTTTCAAGTTCCCAAAACGCCCTGTCGGAAAATGCTCCTTACGAAGATGAATCCAAACTAGATCACTCTCCCGATACAAAACCTATTTACGATGCTTATCCGCATGTTCCTTGTATTGTTTATTATGCCGAATAATTTGTTCTTGAACCGACCGATGCAACTCTTTAATCTGCTTAGACTGGTCAGCCCCTTCCTCACTAAACTGACCCACCTCTGGAACAGGGACCAAATCTAGAGTAGTAATCGGATTCCATCCATACACAACTTCAAAAGGACTCTTACCTGTGGTGTGATTAACTGACCTATTATAGGAAAATTCAGCTTGCGAAAGAATAAGATCCCACTGTTTGGCATTGTCCCCATTTAAAATGCGCAAAAGATTTCCTAAGCTCTGATTGACAACTTCAATCTGCCCATCAGTTTGGGGATGATGGGAACTACTGAACTATAACTTAGACCCCAAACGAGTCCATAAAGTACGCCAGAAATGACTCACAAACTTGACATCTCGATCAGAAGTAAGAGTTTTAGGAACACCATGCAACTTCACAATTTCTCAAAAATACAACCTCGCTATTTGACTAGCATCAAATGTTCTCAAACAAGGTACAAAATGAGCCATCTTCGAAAATTAATCAACAACTACCATACCAGAATTTTAGCTCGCTCAGTATGAGGCAAACCTAAAACAAAATCCAAACTGACATCTTCCCATGGAGCAACAGGAACAAACAAAGGAGTATACAAACCTGCATTACTACTATGAGTTTTGGCAATGTGGCATGTACGAAACCTCTCAAGAAGCCTGTTAACATCTCGTTCCATTTTGGGCCAATAAAACTGTTCCTGAAGTAAGGCCAAGGTCTTATCACGCCCAAAGTGACCCGCTAATCCACCTGCATGACCATCTAAAATAATAGCTTCACGCAAAGAACAAAGAGGAATACATAACCACGCACCTTTAAACAAATAACCATCCAGCTTGGAAAACTGCTGAAAAGGACCATTATCACATTTACTCCAACATCTCCCTAAAATTAGGGTCATCGCAATAAAGCCCACGAAATGAATCAAAACCTTGCACTCAAATCTACATAGTGGTAATTAATGAATGACGACGACTAAGCGCATCCGCAACCTAATTATTCGACCCTTCCATATGTCGAATAACGAATGAAAAAGCCTGAATAAATTCCACCCACTTAGCATGGTGAGGCTTCAGCTTATGTTGCCCATTAATAAATTTCAAAGCCTCAAGATCAGAAATCAAGACAAATTCATTAGAAAGTAAATAATGTCGCCAAGTATCCAAACTACGAACAAAAGCATAAAATTCCTTATCCTAAGTGGAATACTTGCGTCTCGCATCATTTAGTTTTTAACTAAAGAAAGCAATTGGCCGCTGATTTTAACTTAGAACACCACCAATGCCCACTCCAGAGGCATCACACTCAACCTAGAAAACTTCATCCAAATTAGGTAATGCCAAAACAGGAGCCTTGGTTACCTTGGCCTTTAGAATGTCAAAAGCCTTGGCAACCTCACTTGTCCACGTGAATCGACCACCCTTCATACATTCAGTTAAGGGCGTGATTATAAAACTAAAATTCTGGATAAAATGCCCGTAAAAGGACGCTAACCCGTGAAAACTACGAATGTCATGAATAGTGGAAGGTGTTGGCCAGCTAATAATCGCCTCAACTTTTGTTGGGTCCATTTTTATGCCGCTACCAGTAACAATATACCCCAAGAAAGTCACTTCAGTCACAAGGAAGTGACACTTTTTCCCATTTGCATATAATTTCTAAGCCTGTAAAACAGAAAATATTTGCCGAAGATGGGACAAATGCTGCTCAAGACTGCTGCTATATATCAAAATATCATCAAAGTAAACGACAACAAAGTGACCAATAAAAGGTTTAAAAACCTAATTCATAAGGCGCATAAATGTACTTGGCGCATTAGACAGTCCAAAGGGCATAACCATCCACTCGTACAGTCCATCTCGAGTTTTGAAAGCTCTCTTCCATTCATCTCCAGATCACATCCGAATCTGATGATATCCACTCCTCAAATCAAACTTCGAAAAAAAGGTAGAACTATGTAGCTGGTCAACAAGATCATCCAATACAAAACATAATTGATTCTGTCCAAAATAATGACTAAAAATAGAAAAATGCTTTTTTGAAGCCCAAAACGACCCCGAAAGGCCCAAAACTGACAGGGCTCATGGCAAAGCGACGAGTCTTGACCATTGGGCAATTTTCGAGTGACCATGCGAATTTTAGCCCAATCCACCACTGACAGGGCACATGAATGATGTGGATCTTTAACGGCCAAATAATATACGAATTAAAAGAATAATTGGATCGATAATTCTAGTGGGGAACTCGATTAAAGCAAAAGCTTTTATTATCAAAACTCAAAACATATCTCCATACAAAGAAAAGACCCACTATTTATAGAAAAACTAGAATCAATCTAAATAAAGATTGATTTGATTTTCCTTTTCCTAAATTTATAATTGATTATAAATTGATACTTTTCTAACCAAAGTTTATTGTCAAACACGAAACATAAATAAAAAAAGAAAGTAAAAATTTTGACTTTGACTAAAAGTTGAGATATGCAGACATGTTGATATTGCGATCTAATGCCCCTTCATCATCCTCCCCTACATGAAAAAAAAACTCGTCCTCGAGTTTGCCTCACTCGTCCCTTGTACTCCTAGCATCTAAATTTGTATCCCCTGCATCAAATTCCCTTTCTTTATAACGACTCGACCCCGAACCTTGATCGTCTTAAAACCCAATTTATCGATCATGGGTGGAGCTTTCAAATACCATTCTTGATTTTTTTTTTACAAATCAGAAATTTAAATGAACTTTGACTAACCTTGATAATAATACTTTTTCCAAACGACATCAACTCGTGTGATTTTGTATTGATGTCTTCCTCAAAATCAACACTTAAAATAGTTTGGATCATTAAAGAACTAAGATCATTAGCCACAACTACAACGTCTTCTATGTTGTCTTCTTCTCTACCAAATCCTCCTTTCTCAACAAATCCTTCTTCCTCCTTAATGACATCTTCAATATCAGTATCATAAAATGGAATTAATTCTTCTTCTTCTTTATTGATGTCGTAAACAGGACACGATTCCTCTTCCACTAACATGATAGATTCTTCTTGAAAACTTGGATATTTATTAACAAAATGATACTCCTCTTCCCATCCTCTATATTTTAGATAATATGTTATGATTTAGTTTCCTTTGTCAACAAAGGGTTATCATAGTGGTCATCATGAAACCCACGATTTCCTCCATCAAAAGGATTGACATCCTCTGACCCATCATCCCAAACGTTGGACTCAGTTTTTGCCTCTTCTGTCAGCGAGTCCTGCTGTAACCGCGGGAACTCGAGTTTTTAAATTCGTTGCTTGAGGCTTGCGATCTTCACGCCACGTAGATCTGGTTCGTTGCCTTGTTCAGCGAATCTATGAATTAGATGCTCTCCACAATTCCATTCGACCATCAGTACCATAGCTCTGATACCAAATAATACAGATCGAATATAAAAACAAGTCACACAAACACAAGAACTAATCCGAAATTCTCAAAATGATAAATTCTCTTATTTAATAAACTTGTAGGTTTCTCAAAAGCTGCTAGAGACAACCTAAAAATTGTCCTTATAAAGGAGGATAAGTTCTAAATAAAAAGGAAACAAAATCTCATACAAAACATAATTGATTCTGTCCAAAATAAAGCCTAAAAATAGAAAAATACCCTTTAGAGGCCCGAAACGACCTCGAAAGGCCCAAAACTAACAGGCTCATGGAAATTCCATAAGTCTTGACCGTTGGACCATTTTCGAGTAACTATACGAATTTTAGCCCAATCTGCCACAGAAATTTGTTGCTGCAAAATAAGCAGCAAGCGTATTTGTCACGTTGACTCGCTCATTGACCGCATCTGCATCATCCTTCCCTTCTTGAAAAAGACTTGACCCCGAGTTTGGCTCATCATCACTATCTCCTTTGTATGGCGACAAATCGGCAACATTAAAAGTGGCAGAAACATTATAATGACCATGAAGCTTGATCTTGTACGCGTTGTCGTTGATCTTTTTAAGAACATGAAAAGGACTATCTCCTTGCGGTTTTAACTTCCCAAAACGCCCTGCCGGAAAATGCTCCTTACGAAGATGAATCCAAACTAGATCACCCTCCCGATACAAAACCTGTTTACAACACTTATCCGCATGTTCCTTGTATTGTTTATTATGCCGAATAATCTGTTCTTGAACTGAACGATGCAACTCTTTAATCTGCTCAGACTGGTCAGCCCTTTCCTTACTAAACTGACCCACCTCTAAAAAATGTACCAAATCCAGAGGAGTAATCGGATTCCATCCATACACAACTTCAAAAGGACTCTTATATGTGGTGCGATTAACCGACCTGTTATAGGCAAATTTAACTTGTGGAAGAATAAGATCCCACTGTTTGGCATTGTCCCCAATTAAACTACGTAAAAGATTTGATAATCTCTGATTGACAACTTTAGTCTGTCCATCAGTTTGGGGATGATGGGAACTATTGAACTGTAACTTAGACCCTAAACGAGTCCATAAAGTACGCCTGAAATGACTCACAAACTTGACATCTCTATCAAAAGTAAGAGTTTTAGGAATACCATGCAACTTTACAATTTCTGCAAAATACAACCTCGATACTTGACTAGCATCAAACGTTTTCGAACAAGGTACAAAATGAGCCATCTTCAAAAATTGATCAACAACTACCGTAGTTCACCATAAGGATTAAACTAGTATAGTATCGGAGTAAGTCTTTTGTGTGAGCGCCGGTCTTTGTTAAAAGCCGATGGAATTAAATTATAATACGATTTATAGTCCACCATAAGGATTAAACTGGTATAGTATCGGAGTCGTGGATTCACAACTGGAAGTACGAAAGGACTAAACACTCCTTCCCGAACCAATATATATCGTGGTCTCTCTCTCTCTCTCTTTCTATCTCTATCTCTATCTACTTATTGTTTCTTTGCTAAGTAGATCATCACACCACTGAGCTGTTTTGAGACTTGAAGTTTTATAAACTTCAAAGAAGTCAAGAAAACCATATTCACCCCCCTCTACGGTTCTACAGTCATCATTAATTTAACTTCGTAGGTTACGATCAATTACCAAATGTTAGTTCTTAAAATATAAATTCTATCTACACCCTAAAATTTTAAAAAAAGAAAGTAATCATGAAAACAAATAATAGCACACCCAGAAGAAACCATTTTGTGGCGAAGAACAGTTAACATATTTCTTTTGGCCTCCTTTAACCGACCTCATCTTCTACGACCTAAATGTAAATTGTAAAAAATACGTTAATAATGGAATTAACGATATTTATACCTAATTTTAGATATCATATTGAGAACAAACGACAGTGCCACCAAACATGTTACCGAATCAAGAATGCAAAACAACTACTTCATAAACTAAATTTACAAACACATTGCATAAAGCATACGGAAAATTACACCGCCCGATACCAGTGGCTCATAATATACAGTACCGTCATTACAGCTAAAACATGTACCTATGATGTCTATCTTTCGCTTGGCAAAAACCTTGACAGACACCTAACTCTAAAATCGCTACAAATTTCACTGTTCTAAAAATTCTAACACTAACATATAAGAGAAACATTTAAACCTTCATTGGACAACATAAGCTGCCACCCATATTTTCTTAACGCGCGTCATTTTCTACTGGCAAGTACCCAATAGCTTTGAGCTTTAAGAAAGGAGTGAGGCAACCACGACTAAAAATATTGCCCCGTTTATTGGCATGTGCACCTCATCGCCAATAAACTTGACACAAGAAAACCTTTTTCAAGTGTCTTAAAACTTTTTTTTAGAAAATGTTATTGACCTTGTTGGTGCAACATTGACTAGGATATCCTTTATGTTTTAAAGATGACAAATAAACATTCTCAAAACGTAAAATAACAAACGATAGCTAAAATCCACAAAAATAGATTTTGTGAATTTGGCGCGCAAGGCACGCGTCAACGTGCCACTCGCGGTATCCATTTTTATGAATTTTGTTTTGTCGGCTTTCCTCTCACCCGACACATGTTGAAACTTTAATAAAGGTATGTATATGATATTTGAGCATTTGGGAACACTCCAAATGAGGTTTAGACATAGAGAGGAGCAAAAATGAATCCTTTGTTTTTCAACAAAACGCCAACTCAACTCTTTTATCAAAAGCCTCTAGCCAAGGTAGAAACTTCTTTCTAAACCTAGTATGAACATACTCTCAACATACCAACAAACAAGAGTATTCATTTGATATAGAATATCAATCAAACATAAATTAAGGTACACGGATAGAGTTTAGAGAGAGAAATAACGTTGGAAGGTTTTCTAGAGAGTGAAACAAAGAAAATGATTATGATAGAATGAAAACTAACACCCTCTCTATGTGTGGAGAGGGTATTTATAGTTACAAGGTTTGGATGGGGCATTTGGATCCATGGACTATCCACGGGTCGGCCCGCTTCCTTTACTTAATTAATACACATTTTAACTACGAGCTACGAACTATATATTTAGAAGTGACCAAGTCTTTTCTCGATTCCTAACATTCTCCCCCTAAGGAAGGTCACTTCATTTTACAATAAACTTAAGCTTAGCATCCTATGAATGTCTTTAGTCTTACTCGTTGTGTTGACTCTTTGATCTTTATCTTGTTTGATATGTAGTAAACTTTGATCTTGAGCTCATTCTAACATGCTTGTCTTTAGTGTGATCTTGAGCTTCTTGAGATCATCAGTCATATATCATCTCTTCACCATCTTGTGATCTTTTGCCTTCTTGTAAACTTGTGATTTTTAACCAACATGCTCATACTTAACTTCATCTTGAAAGCTAACGAACAACTTTATAACTTCAAGGAAGACGTTAAGTATCAGAGTAGTAAAAGACTTGAGTAACATGTACTTGAGCTTTCATCATGTATTTATATTTGTTGATCAAGTATGAGCATGTGGCTATAAATGCGACTCGACTGGAATAAGGAACCGCCACCTTTAAGTAAACCTGTAATTAATGGGTTAGTAATAAACAGTTTATATGGATGAACATGGCTTTGTCATTCGTCCTGGTTCGGTTGTGATAACCTCTGATTTCTCGTTTTACAGTATGAATATTGTACCTGTGATCATGTAGATTCAAAGAATCTCCTTGACAGAGTTTCTAGCTCAAAGTATTGGATCCTTTAATGCAGGTGCATCAGATTCACCATACTTGCTTGTTCTAATTACCAGAACGTCTCAAAGCAGATAACACAGTAAGAGTGAGTCGGTTAGTTACTATCTTACTGATTGAGTCATTAGTTCATACACTGGACCAAATCGATATCAAGTTGACATAAGTTTGATCCATATAGGATCGCATATGTCACCTACCGTAGTGCTGTTTAATGTTGACACTAGAAGGATTTCCATTCGTCACTGTGAAATGCTAAAGAGAACCACTCTGAATGTTCTGCCAATATCATGTGGATAATGTGTAGGACTCTTTATATATCACATGTGTTCATAGTGTATGAACAGCGAGTGTAATCTGGAATAGTATCCTAATGAGATTTATTGATGATCTCTTTTGGCTCTGCCACCTTTCAATACCAACAAACTCAGAGTAAGAAAATTGATAGAAATGTGTTTAATCTCTATAAGAAATGAAACAAACTTCTTTTGAGAGAAGTCTGAGTAGCTAGGGAGGGTTGTGCTTTGCATCACTAGGTCCATGATGACTATCTTCAATACCAGCAATCAACTTTGTGATTCTTATAGCATATGTATTGACTCGGTTTCTACCTAAGTGTATGCAGGGCTTCTTTCTTTACACCATTTATCCTTACAATTCTTTTTCATTCTTCAACCCCTTCAATGTTAATCCACCGCGTCCTCATTATCACCTTATTAGGTTTGTTCTAGTGATAACTCATGCCATGGATAACATTATTCCCGATCTCACTTTACTCCTTTTTATACCATACCTAAGGACTTCTACTCTAACTAGTGGAGTGTTCCTAGGTAGATCCCTCTAATTTTGGCTGGATCATAGAATAAATACCTAGCCCTAACCGCCTTATGTCTCCATGAACAACAATATTTGGTCGGTCTTTTGGTACTTCCATCTTTTTCATAAAACCATTTAGAAATCAATCAAGATACTTGTGGTATAAATCAAAACATTTGTATCTTGAAAGTTTCATCTTTTTAAAATTGCTCCCCCTTTATATGTGCATTGATATTCGAAAGTGTTTTGCATATATAATGAGGAAGCCATACTTGAGTCACTTAAGATCACATATATTAGCCATATATTTTAATCACATTTTCTACCATTATTAAAAATGTTAAATCGTTTGATATTTTAGATATCAGATGATTAAAATAAATTTGTCGGAGAGAAAGATGTTATCTTAGTTGCATGCTTATTAAGGAAATTTTAATGCTCCCCCTCAATTCATGAGAGAAGGATATAGTGTTGAGTACATATTTCGAAAGATTTTGAATGTATTGAAAAATTCGTAAAAAATTATACGCAACACCTATATACTTATTATTCTACACTACATATATACGTATTAACAAGATAAAGTACGAAACATGACCTCAATTTTAGCAAGACAAAGACTGGCCTAGTCAGATTGTCCGCATTCGTAGTCTGTAGTCCGTCTCGTTTAATCTACCACCAACATAACATTCCAAGCTCCTCATAATCCATCTTTCTAGCAATAGATCATCAATCAACTTCAGCATCTTATCATACCATTCTTGATCTTTCTCTGACCACTTTCTTGTTAGCATGTCCTTATTATAGCCTAGCACGAAGTTTTGCAGCATGTCATGCAGATTATCACGAACATCCTTAAGAGTACCATCATAGAACTTGTATAGCTCATCAGCTCTCATGAGTCTCTTTTGGTTGTTCCTCTTTAGATAGAAATCACTTCTTGGCTTAAAGAATATGATGTATGGTTCCTTGACTGAGATTCCTTCACATCTAGTCTATGGCTTAGTGATGTTGAGCTTCTTCTGGTAACTTTCCACTCTAAGCTGCACATCCTCTACCCTCTTTTGAATAACGATGCTTCTGGTAAACATACAAAGAGCATTTACCAGATGAACAATTTGATCGCCCGAGAGGTTATAGATCTTGCATTAAACATAGAGTAGAAACAAGTCTTCAATATCATTCAAGTAAAGTCTAGAGAAATCAGCTTCTCTGAATGAATATTCTTTCAAATCTGCTCTTCTGACAACTATCTCTTTTAAGTAACCATATCCAAACTGATTATCTATCATTAAACTAACAACACCTAGAATCTGTAAATGTAATGAGACTTCATGCGGTGACTTATTTGCATTTCTTGATCTGTAGAATAGCTATTGTTTGGGACCCTAGTGAGAGTTTCCCAATGCAGCATCCTTGTCATAAGCCACTTTTGTTGAGCTCCACAACCTTGGAATCATGTCTTCGATGAATTTTAGATCGTACTTGGTAGCTTTTATCTTTGTAACGGATGCATCATATTTCCTTTCCTTGTTTCCATTCTTTAAATATTCAAGATCATTATTGAAGAAGAATCCTACATGAATGGTTAGATGACCTAAAGGACCTTGTAGAGGTAGTGGCTTGCTCAAGTCATATGGGCATCTGTCACCTTCAGGATTTGTCCAGTCTAACTGATCAGAGAAGGTTAAGTAACGTTGATCCAAGTGGTATTCTAGTTCAATACTACTTTTGCATGCTCCTTTGAGAAGTTTGAAGACTAGGCCTTCTAAATCGGCTTTAGTGATTTTATCTTTCTTTAGACGATGCTTAATAAAGTTCGGGAAGTCAATAGTAGAGCCCATAAGATCATCAAATTCACCTGGATCTTTTGTTGTTTTCTCAATTTCATGAAACCAATTTTGTTATAGTCCAACATCAGCATTTGGGTCTTTGCTCCATTACGAATCAGGAGTTTCCGGTCTAGGAGGTTGCTTGAACCACTTTGACCTATCTTGATGTAGACCAACATCATGTTGTAGATGTTCTTTAGTGTTAACCACTTCATCTACAACTGGTTCTTCATCATCCATTGCCTCTTCTTGATCAATCTCTTCAATTGTTCATCTGCTTGCACATATTTATTAGGTATTGAAGGTTTGGTAGGAGTTGTACCTTTATTAGAAAAAGTAGGCTGATCTTTGGTTTTCTTAGAAGAAGGTGCATCAGAATCTTTCCTTTTCTTTTTCTTGGAATCTTTTTCAGCATCTTTAGGAAGGTATTGAGCATGATCATCCCTACGTCTCTTCTTTTGAATACGTGGTTGATTAAGCTCTTTTTCCATGTCGTATTCATCCACACCTAATGATAATGCAAGAGCATTAAACAAAGCTTTGTGTGATGGATGCTTGGTGTAAGACATGGATTTTCTCATCATCTAGAACAACTTGCCCTTCTTCTCAAATTCATCAAGAGCCGCTTGATCAAATGGTGTTGATGAGTGTTTTGGTATGCTCTCCTTAGCTTTCTCTATCTTGATCTTGCCAAAGTCAGAGACATATTTTGGCAAAACGTTCTTCAAATGAGCTTTTACAGGCTTATCAGTTGAATCTAGAAGATTGAAGCTAGACATTGCATGAACTTTCTTCTCAAGTCTGGTGACTCAGTTGTCTAGCTTACCCATATCAACTTGAGATTCTGGTCTCTTAGATTTCTTAAGGATTCTCTTAATTTTACTTCTTTTTGGTTATGTTGCCGGTGGTTGGGTTGGTGAAACCGTTGTTGGATCTAGAATCAGTGTTACGGTTGTATCAACAAGTAGAGTTCTCTGTTTAGCCAGTTTTGCTTGAGTAATTAAAACATCCACCATTGATTAAACTTCAAGTTCATCTGGATATTTAAACACTTCATTAATAGTCACATCTGGATTATCATTGAGAAACTAACTCATGAACTCAGCAAATGATAGGGTCAGACTAGAACTAACTTTTGATGCTTCAGGCTTTTCACTCTAGGGTTCAGAATCATGAACTTTAGCTTGTACATCTCTAGCTTGTTCATTTCCCCGTTGATTTCCAACATGTTCTTCTTTAACCTTTTGATCATCAGTTTTCTTTGATTGATCAGCTTTCTCAGTGACATCAGCCTCATCACTTGAGATGTCTTCAACTACAAATTCTGAATCAAAGCTTGAACAACTAGAGTAATCACTTGGCTCATCCAGAACCTCTGGTATCACACTAGCTCCCTCATTTAAGCTTTTAAGGGTTAGC
Source organism: Tanacetum coccineum (assembly GCA_026074375.1). Taxonomy (NCBI): domain Eukaryota; kingdom Viridiplantae; phylum Streptophyta; class Magnoliopsida; order Asterales; family Asteraceae; genus Tanacetum; species Tanacetum coccineum. Next base: position 73,331 of record BQNB010013666.1, read on the forward strand.
TCATCATGAACCTTTAGAGTTACCCTAGATCCTTCACTTGAGCCTCTTATATGTTGTTGAATAAAGAAAGCATGTTTGCTTGCCTTCTTAGCTTTCTTCATATTTAACTTAAATTGTGCTGCTTTCGATAGAGTTTCCAATCCTTTTAACTTCTATGAGTGATCAACTCCTTCATCATCTGATTCACTGCGAACTTCTCCACCAATGACTACACCAGTTGGTCTTCTTCTAACCAGTAGTTCTTCATCATTCTCTTCTGAGTTCACATCCTTTGCTACCTCTTTAGATTGAGCGACTTCTTCAATCACAGTCTTGGAGCATCTCCTCTTAGGTATACTTACTCTTTTACAGCAATCTCAACCCATTGCTTTGAAAGCAATCCTTTACCTCTGCCTGTAGCTTTGATAGGTTCAGATCCTTTAGACTTTGCCAGATAATATGTTTAATCATCAGAGTCTTAATTTCATTGTTCAACATCAACTCTTGAATAGGCATTCCAAATACTAGATCTTTTGTTCCCTTGTTTTCAAACTTCATATTACCAAGGGTTGCATCAAGCTTAATGACATGATGGAAAGATAGGGATATCTTGTAGATTTGGTCATTTTTGGAGAGGATATACTTGATAATGAGCTTAGTGAATCTTGAGAAAGGCATCAATTCCTGCTTTTGTCTGCTGACTCTCTTGGACTCAATCTAGTATTTAAATTCTTCCCAAATGAGTTTAGTAAAGTCAATATTGTTTCCTGTGACCATTGCCCACAACAATTAAAGCATAAGAAGTCTTAGACGATCATAAGCTATAGCCTTCCCTGTCAAACACTTGTTAATCATGGTCAAGAACTATTAGGAAATATATTGTAAAAGACTTAATACTGGTAGTATAACAGTTAAGTCTGGTAGTATTAGTTAGTTCTGGCAGTACTAAGTTAAGTCTGGCAGTACTATAGTTAGTACTGGTCGTATGTAGTTAAGTCTGTTTATGTAACAGAATAGAGGTAATAGTTATCTTAGAGATATTTTAGGAGATATCTTAGGAAAGGATATGCATTATCCTTTCACACGTTTTGTAAAGCCTTCTAGGGTTTCCTTGGTGTATAAAAGGAACCCTACGGCATAGAGTTTATATATATCAAATAGAAGCATTGAAGCTTAATAGAAATCTAATAGCAAACTTAGTATTATATTCTTCTTAATTCTTGTGTTAAGATTCCGCATTAATACTTGATATTCATAGTCAGTGTCTCTCATATAGTTGATTTAGATTTATTCAAGTTAACTATTATCTTACAAAGGCTATATAGATCCAAGACCAAGGACCTACAAGTGGTATCAGAGCCAATAGAGGGACTCTGAGTAAGAAGAATCACTAGAACCACAAACAAACACTGTCCTACAATTCTTTACAAAATGTCTCAACTTGCTAATGATGAGTTCTCACAACATCTCAGTGATGATGAAGAATCAAACCATGAAGATGCATCAGACATTGGTGTTGTATCTAAACAAAAACAACAGGTGATTCCTCAAACAACTGCTATCTCAAATATCAAACTCCTAATTCTAAAGAAGGAGGAGTATGATATATGGGCTATGGAGATGGATCATTACATTGAGTACATTAACAATAATGCTTGGAAGGTAATTCAGAATGGAAACTCCAAGAAGAGAATTTCAACTGGAAAGGATGGTGTTATTCGAATACTTGCACCAGTAACTGCTGCAGAAATTCAAGCTATTGAAAAGGAAAGGAAGGCTAAGAATATCTTGTTGATGGAAATTCCCAAGGAACATATGAGAAGATTTCAAGGAATGGATGATGCAAAAGAAATCTGGGAAGCCATCAGAACTAGGTTTGGTGGTAATGCAAATTCAAAGAAAATGCAGAAGGCTGTTTTCAAACAACAGTTTGAAGCATTTACAATATCCGGTTCAGAAGGGTTAGAAAAGGGATATGACAGATTCCAACAATTACTTTCTCAGTTGGAAGCTCATGGTGCTGAAGTATCAACTGAGGATGCAAATTATAAGTTTCTCAGGTCTTTGCCCCCAGCATGGTCTAATCTGGCAATGACTATGAGAACTAAACCAGATGTTGATACTTTATCTATTGATGATTTGTACAATAACCTTAGGGTTTTTGAGCAGGAAATACAAGGTGCCTCAAAAACATCTTCAAGTGCTCAAAATGTTGCTTTTGTTTCACAAAGCAAAAGCAGCACTAATAAGGTTAAGTCTGGTTTTACTGGTGCCTACAGTACTTGCACTCCTTCTACTTCTTCAACCAATATTCCTGAAAAAGAAGTTCTTGCTGGTTTTGCTGATGAAGTTATTTATTCCCTCTTTGCCAAACAATCAGAAGACTGGGACTTGCTTCATGAAGACCTGGAACAAATTGATGACTTAGACATTGAAGAGATGGACATAAATTGGCAGATAGCAATGATTGCTATTCGAATGAAGAAGTTCTATAAGAAAACTGGAAAGAGGGTTCATGTGGATGGAAAAACACCTATTGGTTTTGACAAAAAGAAGCTTGAATGCTTCAATTGTCACAACACTGGTCACTTTACTAGGGAATGTACAGCAAAGGGGACACATGACGGAAAGAAGAGGAGAGACTCATTTTATCAACACCAAGAAGCTGGAAAGCAAGAGAAGAATCAAATAGGCTTGCTGACAATGGATGATGGTATTGTCAATTGGGGAGAACATACTCAACATGAAGAGATAAATCATACACTCATGGCAATCAACTCAAGCAGTAAGGTATCTTTGTGTTCTAAAACTTGCATTGATTCATACAATACCCTTAAAACACTGTGTGATGAACAAATGAATCAGTTAGGTGATCAAGAAGCACAAATACTTGCCTATAGTCAAGCTATTAAGAAACTAGAATCTCAACTTGTTACTTTTCAAAAACAGTAACTTTCTCTAAATGAAAAGCTTACATTTCAGGCAAATGAAATATATGAAAAAGATGCAAAGCTTAAAAAATATAGGAGAATTGGAATGAAAGCTATAAAAGAAAAGGAACAATTGCAGAAAACATTAGATTCATGGAAAGATTCTTCCAAGAATCTTTGGAGATTAATTAATTCTGGCATGAGTTCAAATAGTAAAATTGGCTTAGGGTATGAAATACAATCAAGCAATGAGGTTCTGAGTTATGAGGAAGAAATGAATTTTTCTGTTTTTAATTGTTCAGAAGAGGACTCAGTTGGAAAACCTTTGTACAGTTTATTTATAAAAACTAATGATTTTAAAGGTGTTCCACATCCCTTAAGTGCAAAATTTGACTCGCGCAAACTCACCCCTTAAAACCTATCTATATATGATATAAATACACCAAGGGACGAAACCACGCG
>BQNB010013667.1:0-37500 GCA_026074375.1 Tanacetum coccineum
TGTTCTTCTTAATACTATTGTGTAGATTCCGCATATACAATTAGTATTCATAGTCAGTGTTTCTATATAGTCAAACTGTATTTATACAAGTTGGCTATCACTCTTAGCAGGCTGCAAAGATTTGTTCAGTTTGGGACTCACACTCCTTACCCGCGGGTTTTCCTAAAGGTAAGTGTATGATCCGTCTACATTTCACCTCCCCCATACCCTGCCATGGCGGGATTAGGTATTGTTGTTGTTGTTGTATGCAGGTATGGTACCTTTTGTATATCAGTTGGTGTCCAATTCACAGAAAAAATTGGTCCTTTTAATTTTTCAACCTCCTATTGGTTGTCAAATGTTTAGATACCCTACAATATTATGTTCATAAAATCCCTTCTATGTTATACCTTACAATGTGAAGTTAGGGGCTAAAAATGTTGTCTTTTAGTATATTTTTGTGAATATTGTTTGTTCTATTGGAACTAAATTTATGGTGGTTGCTTTTTGATAGCCGCAATATGTGGACCGCGTGAGATCTCTTCTAAGGCGATTGCCACCTGCAGCTATTGCCGAACCAACAAAAGATGACAATACAGAGGTGGAGTAAGTATGTGTAGAAAGTTTGAGCCAGGAATGTGTTCTTAAAGCCAAGTTTCATTGTATATCGTAATATATCATAAGTAGCTACTCATTAGACTTAAAAGTCTCAAAATTGAGATGTTTGAGCCCGGTTTACATACAAGTCACTCCCCCATTATTGGTACATTAACACACATCTCGCTAATTCTTTTCTTTTTGCAGGCTAAGAAATCAAAAGGTTACAGAACATGATGGCTATTCTGCGTTACCTATATTAGCTGATGCATCTGACAAAATCTTAATCCACAATTGTAACAAAAAATTTACCTTTTATATATACTGAAGAGGGTGCCTGTGTCACACCCCGCCTAGGCGGAAACAGCGTAACGTCATGGATATCATCACAACACAATGGTGTCTACTATAGAGAAATCTAAATGAAGGAAATAATCAAATGGACACTATGTGTCATGACAATACCCAACACAAGATAAAGGAGTCTTGCATTACTAAAGTAATGTCATACACGAAACAAAAAGATCCAAATACTAACAATCTCCAACAAACAAGAATTAAGCAAAACAAATGTCACAACTGAAAAGACTAGAAAAGACAACTCCACAAGCAAAGCCTAGGGTCTCTCTAGCCACTCTTCCTAACATCCTTCTTATCATCACGATACTCACCTAAAAATGATGCTTAAAAACGTCAACATAAAGTTGGTGAGAGTCATAGGTTTAAAACACGATATAAAATCCAAACCGCACATTACTGTGATAATAAAGAAAACATTGCAGGACAATAAATGAACTATCATACGGCTAGCATGCACAACCAATCCAATACAATCCAATCAAATACAATTCAATTACACGATTTCCCAGTAACGATTTATAAGACGTCTCAATCGTACCAAGGTCCCTGTGGTTACCCCCTTAGCCTCGGCCGTGGATACCCTCAAAGTAACCATCCTGCCCGCTAGGCCACAAGCTACTAATAGGCAAAAAGGTAAAACTTACTTTCTGTCTAGCAATATATGAAGTGAATTAAATAAATTTAGAGAATTAGTTGACACTTACAGAAAATATACGACCATCGCGTGTTGGTGCAATAGAGCGAGTGACACCGTCTTTTCTGCTTTTGGCTTCAGTTGATGGGATTATCGTGTATTCCATGTTAGCATTACCGGGCACTATAACCTCAAAGCCATGCATTTTACCTGTAAGACCAGATAGACATATGAGTGCACATGATTCTCGTCGTTCTTTTGTTATTAGTAAATATCCCTTTTTCTCAATCAACATATTTATATGTTCTGATTTGTTGTTGTTGCTCCTTTACTTTTATCAACCTCCTAACTACTTTATGTCCGTTGATGATTGCTAAAGAAAAGAGCAGCCTATGTATGTTTCAGTAGGTCATGGTATTTTTAACCATTCGTTTATAGGAAATGATTTTGCACCATATTTAGTACCGCATCAACTATATATGAAATTTTTTAAGCATTTGATGGAGGATGAAAATAATTTTGATATTGTGAAAAGTTGAAATAGGACGAACTAAACAACGTGGCAAAGCTTTGGTTTTGTATTCCATTCTCTAACTGCGAGCATAATATTCCCGTATACTCGATGCTCCTACTATCTAAACTGTATGGGGGTGTTTGTTTCGGCTTATATAGCCGGCTTACGGCTTATTTAGCTTTAGGCATATGTTTCATAAGTCCACTTTTTGTGGCTGATTTTGAAACTTCTCGGGTAAATTTAAATAAGCCAAAATAAGCCACAAAAGTGAGCTTATAAAGCATAAGCCTAAACTCAAATAAGCTATAAGCCTACTATCTAAACACTAAGGATGCAAAACTCTAAGGAGGTGATTTGTTTTCGGCATATTTTTTCTTATATAGCCCAGCTTACGCTTATTTGGTTTTGGGCGCATGTTTTCATAATTCCCTTTTTGTGGTTGAATTTGAAACTTCTCGACTTATATAAGTTGATTATGACATAATGAAATTATATAAGCCGAAAAGTTTCAAATAAGCCACAAACGTAAGCTTATAAAGCATAAGCCTAAACTCAAATAAGCTATAAGCCTACTACATAAGCCTACTATCTAAACACTAAAGGGGTGTTTGTTTCGGCTTATATATCTAGCTTACGGCTTATTTGGTTTTGGGCGCATGTTTCATAAGTCCACTTTTTGTGGTTGATTTTGAAACTTCTCTACTTATATAAGTTGATTATGACATAATGAATTTATATAAGCCGAAAAGTTTCAAATAAGCCACAAAAGTGAGCTTATAAAGCATACGCCTAAACTCAAATAAGCCATACGCCTACTACGTAAGCCACATGACTACTTAAAAAGCTACAATTTATACCTAGGAACTACAAATTCAAACACACTGATTTGGTAGAGATCCCCCAAAGACCAAGAGACAAAAAAAGAGTCATATAAGATGAACCTTGGCCATCAATTTTCTCAACATCCAATTGGCCAATTTGGTTATTTTTTTTTAAAACTCCCCCACACATATATAAAAGCCTAAAAAAAACACACACACCTCATTTGATAATTTGTTTCTCTCTCTACAAACACAAACAAACACAACCGGATCTCAAACCCTAGTAACCACATTATTAACCACCGCCACCACCCTAGTAACCACCGCCACCACCATCACGTTTCACCACCATCATCGCCGTCGCGATCTAAAATAACACCACCACTGGAACTAATCAGCGCCCTCGCCGTCGCGATTTGAAACATTCACCACAGCGAAACATCACCATCACACTCGCGATCTGAACCATCACCACCACTGGACCTAATCACCGCCACCGCCACCTGAAACATCACCACTACCAGGTCTAATCATCGCCGCCGCGACCTGAAACATCTCCACCACCGGAATAAGCTAAAATATCTCCGCGACCTGAAACATCTCCGTGATATGAAACATCGACGGAATAAGGTGCAAAATAAGGTGTTGGCGAGAGAGAATCACATGAAATTCAGTTTTTAGTAGATAAAGTTATGGAAGAAGAGATTATGGAAGAAGTTACAGGTAATAAGCTGTCTTGAGTTTGTAATAAGTTGATATCTTTGCTAAATCTAATTCATGATATGTTAGGTGTTCCTATTGATAAGTTTTCTTGAATTTGTAATAAGTTGAGATTCCACTTGAATCTCATGAGATTCATAGTGAATCTCATAAGATTCATAGTGAATCTCATGAGATTCCATTTGAATCTCATGTCATTAAAATTTTGACAATAAGCTGAAATTTAAAATAATGTAGTGATAAGCAATGTTGAATTTGTAATATAAGCTGAGATTCCATCTCATGAGATTTCAGAATCAGAAATATCATAAATTTAAAATTGGGATCTTATGAGATTCACAGTGAATCTCATGAGATTCAGATTCAAATGTATCTTATGTCATTCTGTTTTCTTATACACAGAATGTTGAGAAACCAAGACTCAACTTATACGACCAGACTGATACACCTGAGGATCGATTTATGGGAGCCTCATGTAGATGGAATCCTATAACCCAAGGATATTGAAGGAACTCCTATGTTCATATTGATGAAGCTTTTCATATGAATGTAAATACGCTGAATATAAATGGCTGTTTTGAAGTTAAAAAACGGAGGCCAAAAGAAAACAAAATCAGGTGCAGTTCTAAATAAGTACATTTATTGTAACAAAGAAGGTGTTCCAAAACCTATTAATATCAACACTCTTGATCCGCAATATCAGAAACAAAAAAGGAAACAACACTCATGCAACATGATGCAAAGCGCATATAAGATTATGTGAATATTGTTCAGGAAGATACAAGATAGAGACCTTTAATCCTAAACTCCACAATCACAATCTTATCCAAAAGAGTAACAAGAACATTTTACAAAGAAACAAAGAAAGATGAATCAATCAGAAAAAATGTTTGTAGTCAAAGCTGCAGCAAACAAGATTGGTGCAACAAAAGCACACCACTTGTATTGTAACATAAAAGGCGGTTATGAATATGTTCATGGGACGACTGATGATTTTAAGAATCATCAAAGGGATGTTAATCACTTTATAGGTGAAAGTGACGCGCAAATGCTTATAAACAAAATGGAGAACAGAACAATGTATGTGCCGAACTTTACATTTCAGTATATGGTAGATAACGATGAGTTGGTTGCCATGTTTTGGGCTGATGAAGTCGCCAAATGTAACTACAAAGAGTTTGGAGACATAGTATCTTTTGATGCAACCTTCAACAGCAACAAGTAAGTTAATCACTATTTTTTGCTTTACAATTAGGCTTATTTTAGGAATCTCATGAGATTTATAGTGAATCTTATGAGATTGAAGTTGAATCTCATGAGATTCAACTTGAATCTCATTAGATTCAGAATAAGTCTCATGAGATTCAAATGTTTATGAGTCACTTTTAGTGTCTTGTGATATTTGATTTGAATCTCATGAGATTCAATATTAATCTCATGAGATTCATAGTGAATCTCATGATTTTCATACTGAATCTTATGAGATTCAAGTTGAATCTCATGAGATTCAACTTGAATTTCATTAGATTCAAAATAAGTCTCATGAGATTCAGCTGTTTATGAATCTTATGAGATTCAACTTGTGAATATTTTTTTGATCTGACAAGCACTATCAAAATAATTTTTATTTAGTATAACATGAAGTTTTGTACCGTCATCGGCATCGACAATCACGAAAATGTTCACTCTTGGATCGGGGATGCTTTTACATGAAGACACTAAATCTTACACGTGGCTGCTAACGGCATTCATGTCGGCTTTCTTAAAAGAACCAACGATGATTGTTACTGATCAAGATGGAGCCATGAAGAGAGCTATCGAAGCTGTTTTTAAGAAAGCCAAACACAGACTTTGCATGTGGCACATTATGCAAAAGATTCCAACCAAGGTATTTTTATCCGTTTAAAACTTGATCCAATGTATTGTGAATCTCATGGGATTCACACTGAATCTCATGGGATTCACACTGATCTCAAGAGATTCAATGCAAGATCTCATGGATTCAAAAGAATCTCATAGGTTCAGTGAATCTCATGAGATTCACAGATGCCTCATTTTGTATCTTATGTGATTAAACTAATAACTTTTTTATACAAAACAGATTTGTAAAGAAATATACGATCAAACAGATTTCAAAGAACGTTTTGATAAGATCGTTTGGAATATGTCCATTGAACCAGTGACGTTTGAAGAGAAATGGGCACAATTGATTGAGGATTTTGATTTGAAAAATCACAAATGGTTGACAAAAATGTTTGATCTTCGAGAAATTTGGATTCCAGCTTATTTCATTGACTCCCCATTATTTGGATTGATGAGGACCACTTCAAGGTCTGAAAGTGAAAACTCGTTCTTCAAGAGTTTCACAAGCCCTGGAGCAACACTTGTTAGTTTCATGATGTCATATGAATCAGCAATGGAAAGGCAAAGGTATAGGCAAGAGAAATTAGACTTCAACACAATTGATGCAGCTCCAAAGTTTATTACACAATTAGATATTGAATCTCATGCGTCAAAAGTATACACTAGGACGATGTTTCTGATTGTTCAAACTGAAATAAATGAAGGCTGCTGGAATTGTACGGTTCAAGGTTTAAATAGAGATGAAGGTTGTGAAAATTTCGTTATTAGAGACAACAAGCCGAATGAAAATAAATCACTTTTTCCACAAAAAAACAACAAAAGGGTAAAGAAAAAAGAAAGAAACTCAAAAAGTGGGACAAACAGCCAAGACTAAAGGTAAGTTTTAGTGTTTTAAATACTTATTAATTGGATTTCAATATGAAACTTTTGAGATTATCATATATGAATCTATGAGATTTCACTGAATCTCATAAGTTATTGATATGAATCTTAATGAGATTCAAATGTTAATGAGTCAACTTTTTAGTGTCTTGTGATATTTGACTTGAATCTCATGAGATTAATATTGAATCTCATGAGATTAATATTGAATCTCATGAGATTCAACTTGAATTTCATTAGATTCAGAAGTGAATCTTATGAGATTCAATATTAATCTCAAACAAAATCTCTGGGATCTCTAAGATTTCTTTAATAACATTCTTATTACTTTTGTTTTTGTGAGGAAGGTATTACTAAATATAGAAGAAGAGGTTCGGTGGTATGTACTTGTAGAAATTTTCTACGATACGGTTTTCTATGTAGACACATATTTTGTGTATTCAAGAATCGTGACATTAAAGTTATTCCTAAACAATACATTTTGAGGCGTTGGACAAGGGACATAATACCTCCCGACTTGCGAAGAAAAGAAAACAGATATGGGGAAAAAAATGTGAACATTCAAAGACTTACAAATGAGGCCAATTTTTTGGTGGATGATACTTTATTCTTGTTGAGCAAAGATGAAGAAAAGATGGGCACCTATGTAACAAACTTGAAGAAACTCTTGGATGACGTGAAAACCGATATGCCGAACCCCCCTTCAAGAGACACTGTAATTGAGGATGTTTTTTCAGTAAAACAAACAAATGATGTTCAAGTTAAAAATCCAACAAAAGCCGTGAACAAAGGAGAACATTTGAAGAAAGGAGAACGTTTAAAGAGTGAACGAGAAAAAGCGATTAAAGTTGCAAAGAAGAAAGCAAGACCTTGTGGTTTTTGTAAGGAGGTGACAAACGAACATACCAAATTAACTTGTCCACTAAATCCAAATGCAAGGAAAAAAAGAAAGGCGACACCGGTTATTGATGTTTGATTATTTCACATACTTATAAACCCAAATACTTATTGTTATTGAATTACTGTTGATTCATATTTGATTTCTTTATACTTGTATAAATCCTGTATTTCTTTATACTTATTGTTCTGAATCTCATGAGATTCATAATGTGAATCTCATGAGATTCATGTGAATCTCATGAGACTCACTCTGAATCTCATAAGATTATAAGTATGAGATTCACAGTTGATTCATATTTAATTATAGTTGATTCAAAGTTGATTTCTTTTGTAATAATAAAGTTAAATACTTATTAATTTTGATATTTTTTTAAAGTATTAATTCACAGTTGAATAAAAAGAAAATAAAAAGTTAATAAAAAAGTTTAATAAAAGTTAAATACTATAATCTCATAAGATTATAAGAATTATAAACGTATGAGATTCACAGTTTGAGATTCTTTTGTAATAAAAAGTTTAATAAAAAGTTAAATACTTATAGTCTTAGTATTGAATCACATTGATTTCTTTTGTAAAAAAAAGTTAAAAAAAAGTTAAATACTTATTTATTTTTTATTATGATTTTTTTATACTTGTTATAAATCCTGTGAGCTTCAAGTTGATTCATATTAAATTATATTGATTCACAGTTATTCATTATGAATCTCATGAATTCACTCATATTGTTGCAAATTGTTCTGACTACGACAAATTGTTTGCAAATCAGATGCATAATGAAGAACAACTATAGGTTATGGTTTCCTTTTCTATTCGACTTGCGAACAATTTTCTAAATGAATCCCTTGCGATTCTATTGTGAATCTCAGGTGATTATAGATGAATCTCTTGTGATTCTCATGTAAACATAGAAGTATAGATTCAAAAAGAGAAACGAGTCGAGATCCCCCAAAACCATGGACAAAAAAAAGATCATATAAGATGATCTTGGCCATCCAATTTTCTCACATCCAATAGCCATGGTTAACTCCCCACCCATATATAAAAGCCTAAAAAACACATACACACACCTCATTTAATAATTTATTTCTCTCTCTACAACCACAAACAAACATAATCGGATCTCAAACCCTAGTAACCACCTTACTAACCAACGCCACCACCTAGTAACCACCGCCACCACCATCACGTCTCACCACCATCATTGCCGTCGCGATCTAAAATAAAACCACCACTGGAACTAATCAGCGCCATCACCGACGTGATCTGAAACATCACCATCATCGGAAACATCACCATCATCGTCGTCGCGATATGAACCATCACCACCACTGGACCTAATCACCGCCACCGCCACCTGAAACATCACCACTACCAGGCCTAATCATCGCCGCCGCGACCTAAAACATCTCCACCACCGGAATAAGCTAAAACATCTCCGCGACCTGAAACATCTCCGTGATCTGAAACATTGACGGAATAAGGTGCAAATTAAAAAGAAGTTGAATGAAGAAGCTTTAAATGTAGTAGATAAAGTTATGGAAGAAGTTAGAGGTAATAAGCTGTCTTGAGTTTGTAATAAGTTAATTTTGATAAGTTGTCTTGAATTTGTAATAAGTTGAGAATCCACTTGAATCTCATGAGATTCATTTTAAAATTTTGATAATAAGCTGACATTCAACATTAATCTGAAATTTAAATAAGCTGAGAATAATGTAGTGATTTAGAATAATAAAAAGGTGAGATTCCATCTCATGAGATTTCAGAATAAGAAATATCATAAGTTATTGTAAAAATTGAAATCTCATAAGATTCATTATGAATCTAATGAGGATTCAAATGTATCTTATGTCATTCGGTTTTTTTATAGACAGAATGTATGAGAACACCAAGACCAACTTTATACGAGCAGACTGATACACCTGGTGGATCGATTTATTGGGAGCCTCATGTAAATGGAATTCCTATACCAGTTGAAGGGAACTCCTATGGTTCAATTGATGAAGCTTTTCATATGTATGTAAAATACGCTGAAATGGCTGGTTTTGAAGTTAAAAAAGGAGGCCAAAAGAAAACAAAATCAGGTGCAGTTCTAAATAAGTACATTTATTGTAACAAAGAAGGTGTTCCAAAACCTATTAATATCAACACTCTTGATCCGCAATATCAGAAACAAAAAAGGAATACAACAACTCATGCAACAGGTTGCAAAGCGCATATAAGATTAGTGTTGAATATTGTTTCTGGAAGATACAAGTTAGAGACCTTTAATCCTAAACACAATCACATGCTTATCCCAAAAGAGTACAGACATTTTACAAAGAAACAAAGAAAGATGAATCAATCAGAAAAAATGTTTGTAGTCAAAGCTGCAGCAAACAAGATTGGTGCAACAAAAGCACACCACTTGTATTGTAACATAAAAGGCGGTTATGAATATGTTCATGGGACGACTGATGATTTTAAGAATCATCAAAGGGATGTTAATCACTTTATAGGTGAAAGTGACGCGCAAATGCTTATAAACAAAATGGAGAACAGAACAATGTATGTGCCGAACTTTACATTTCAGTATATGGTAGATAACGATGAGTTGGTTGCCATGTTTTGGGCTGATGAAGTCGCCAAATGTAACTACAAAGAGTTTGGAGACATAGTATCTTTTGATGCAACCTTCAACAGCAACAAGTAAGTTAATCACTATTTTTTGCTTTACAATTAGGCTTATTTTAGGAATCTCATGAGATTTATAGTGAATCTTATGAGATTGAAGTTGAATCTCATGAGATTCAACTTGAATCTCATTAGATTCAGAATAAGTCTCATGAGATTCAAATGTTTATGAGTCACTTTTAGTGTCTTGTGATATTTGACTTGAATCTCATGAGATTAATATTGAATCTCATGAGATTCATAGTAAATGTCATGATTTTCATACTGAATCTTATGAGATTCAAGTTGAATCTCATGAGATTCAACTTGAATTTCATTAGATTCAAAATAAGTCTCATGAGATTCAGCTGTTTATGAATCTTATGAGATTCAACTTGTGATATTTTTTTGATCTGACAAGCACTAACAAAATAATTTTTATTTAGGTATAACATGAAGTTTGTACCGTTCATCGGCATTGACAATCACGGAAAATGTGTCACTCTTGGATCGGGGATGCTTTTACATGAAGACACTAAATCTTACACGTGGTTGCTAACGACATTCATGTCGGCTTTCTTAAAAGAACCAACAATGATTGTTACTGATCAAGATGGAGCCATGAAGAGAGCTATCGAAGCTGTTTTAAGAAAGCCAAACACAGACTTTGCATGTGGTACATTATGCAAAAGATTCTAACCAAGGTATTTTTATTCGTATAAAACTTGATCCAATGTGTTGTGAATCTCATGGGATTCACACTGAATCTCATGAGATTCAAATGCAATCTCATGAGATTCAGAGTGAATCTCATGAGATTCAGAGTGAATCAGATGCCTATTTTGTATCTTATGTGATTAAACTAATAACTTTTTTATACAAAATAGATTTGTAAAGAAATATACGATCAAACAGATTTCAAAGAACGTTTTGATAAGATCGTTTGGAATATGTCCATTGAACTAGTGACGTTTGAAGATAAATGGGCACAATTGATTGAGGATTTTGATTTGAAAAATCACAAATGGTTGACAAAAATGTTTGATTTTTGAGAAATTTGCATTCCAGCTTATTTCATTGACTCCTCATTATTTGGATTGATAAGGACCACTTCAAGGTCTCAACGTGAAAACTCGTTCTTCAAGAGTTTCACAAGCCCTGGAGCAACACTTGTTAGTTTCATGATGTCATATGAATCAGCAATGGAAAGGCAAAGGTATAGGCAAGAGAAATTAGACTTCAACACAATTGATGCAGCTCCAAAGTTTATTACACAATTAGATATTGAATCTCATGCGTCAAAAGTATACACTAGGACGATGTTTCTGATTGTTCAAACTGAAATAAATGAAGGCTGCTGGAATTGTACGGTTCAAGGTTTAAATAGAGATGAAGGTTGTGAAAATTTCGTTATTAGAGACAACAAGCCGAATGAAAATAAATCACTTTTTCACAAAAAAAAGCAACAAAAGGGGAAAGAAAAAGAGAAAGAAACTCAAACAGTGGGACAAACAGCAAGAGACTATAAGGTAAGTTTTTATTTGTTTAAATACTTATTAATTGGATTTCAATATGAAACTTTTGAGATTCATATTGAATCTTATGAGATTTCACTGGAATCTCATAAGATTTGATATGAATCTCAAGAGATTCAGAATGAGATTCAACTTGAATCTAGTCTCTTGAGATTCAAATGTTTATGAGTCACTTTTAGTGTCTTGTGATATTTGACTTGAATCTCATGAGATTAATATTGAATCTCATGAGATTAATATTGAATCTCATGAGATTCAACTTGAATTTCATTAGATTCAGAAGTGAATCTTATGAGATTCAATATTAATCTCAAACAAAATCTCTGGGATCTCTTAAGATTTCTTTAATAACATTCTTATTACTTTTGTTTTTGTGAGGAAGGTATTACTAAATATAGAAGATGGTTCGGTGGTATGTACTTGTAGAAATTTTCTACGATACGGTTTTCTATGTAGACACATATTTTGTGTATTCAAGAATCGTGACATTAAAGTTATTCCTAAACAATACATTTTGAGGCGTTGGACAAGGGACATAATACCTCCCGACTTGCGAAGAAAAGAAAACAGATATGGGGAAAAAAATGTGAACATTCAAAGACTTACAAATGAGGCCAATTTTTTGGTGGATGATACTTTATTCTTGTTGAGCAAAGATGAAGAAAAGATGGGCACCTATGTAACAAACTTGAAGAAACTCTTGGATGACGTGAAAACCGATATGCCGAACCCCCCTTCAAGAGACACTGTAATTGAGGATGTTTTTTCAGTAAAACAAACAAATGATGTTCAAGTTAAAAATCCAACAAAAGCCGTGAACAAAGGAGAACATTTGAAGAAAGGAGAACGTTTAAAGAGTGAACGAGAAAAAGCGATTAAAGTTGCAAAGAAGAAAGCAAGACCTTGTGGTTTTTGTAAGGAGGTGACAAACGAACATACCAAATTAACTTGTCCACTAAATCCAAATGCAAGGAAAAAAAGAAAGGCGACACCGGTTATTGATGTTTGATTATTTCACATACTTATAAACCCAAATACTTATTGTTATTGAATTACTGTTGATTCATATTTGATTTCTTTATACTTGTATAAATCCTGTATTTCTTTATACTTATTGTTTTGAATCTCATGAGATTCATAATGTGAATCTCATGAGACTCACTCTGAATCTCATAAGATTATAAGTATGAGATTCACAGTTGATTCATATTTAATTATAGTTGATTCACAGTTGATTCATTATGAATCTCATGAGATTCACTCATATTGTTGCAAATTGTTCTGACTACTCCAAATTGTTGCAAATCAGATGCAAAATGAAGAACAACTATAGGTAATGGTTCCCTTTTCTATTCGACTTGCGAACAATTTTCTAAATGAATCCCTTGCGATTCTATTGTGAATCTCAGGTGATTATAGATGAATCTCTTGTGATTCTCATGTAAACATAGAAGTATAGATTCAAAAAGAGAAACTAAACTGACATATCAGACTACTACATAAATTCTTGTTCAAAAGCATTATCAAAAGTTGAACTAAACTGAGCTACGAGAACGTGTGGTGAGTTTGAAATTCAGGTAGTTAGATGCGATCACGTTCCTTCCTATTCTTCAATGCATTAACGATTATCGACATCTTTTCATCAGACTCAAGTTTATCAAACTCCTTTGCTAAATCTAACATCTTCTGCGCATGCACATTGATTTCATGTAAAAGTATCTTGGTGGCAAATTTGAAACGCAATCTCCTCAGCATATCAAGCTGTAACCCAGATTCGGCAACAAGCCCGCAATCCCAATTTGCAACAGCTCCAGCATTGTAACATTCCATATGTAGCATAGTAAAAATTCCACAATCATGGTGATTCCCCTTGGTCCTCCACTTCAACTTTGGGATTTTAGGGATCAGTTTAGCTATCTTAGTATGCCTATCATGACCATACTCTTTCAAATGACGAGAAAACAACTTTTTCTACAACCAAAAAGAAAAGAAATTAGAATGTATTAAAATTAGGAACATGAGATTTACATGGAATCTCAAGAGATTCATATTGAATCTCAGGAGATTTCTATGGAATCTCAAATGATTCAAATGGAATCTCAAGAGATTCATATTGAATCTCAGGAGATTTCTTTGGAATCTCATGGCTATTTTCTAATCTGATGTACTTCTAATAAGGTATTAAGAAATATAGAATATGATTCGGTCGTATGTCATCTGGGAAAAAACACATGGTATCAAAGAGCCAATTAAATGTAAAAGACTTACAAGAACTACACAAACTTCTTTATATTTTCCAACATAGGTTGCTTGACTGTTATCCAGGATAGTCATTGACGTTTTTCCAGTAAGGTAACCTTAGAAGCTCTACTGGCAACCGTAGAACCTCTACCACTAACAATACCTTCATGAGCACCTAAAATAAAACAACAAAGATAAAAAAATCAGTACACAAAACACATCAATCAAAAAAACTGATTGTATTCAAACACTAACCTAATAGCTTTATTTCTTAAACAAGTACAATCAAATACCAGAATCATCTACACTACAAACACAAGTACATTCATATACTATTTAAACTCTCACATTTGACCTGCTTAAATTGTCCATCAGCTATAGCAACACAAATCTCCCACCTATTAACTTTTGCATAAATCCTATATAAATTATCATTAAATTAGCTAAAACACGCGAATTAAACAAGAAGAAAACAGAATCCGAAACAAACAAACATCCATAAGATACTCATTTATGATTGTGAGTGTTATCACAAAATAACTTATGGAACATAAGCCGAAAACCACATAAGTCATAAGTATATGAACTAATGAGCTTATAACAATCACATGAGATTCACACACAGAATCTCATGAGATTCACAACAGAATTATCATACCCTTGGTTCAAACTAATATCGACAACCTTTTTCGCCAACTCAATCTTCCCTAACTTCCCTAACACACTAATAAACCGAACTCGCCATAGAATACTCATTTCGATTAAGTAACTCCCTTAACAAAAAAAAAATCATCACAACCACATAATAAGAACTATCATCTATCTAAAACACAATAACACTAAACACAAAAATAAGCACAAAAAATAAGCAACAAACGAACAAAAAAAAAGGAAAAAAAAAGCAAAAACTTACTTTGTTGACCGGAATGAGGCAAACCAGATGATTCCGGTAACTTATCCTCTTTTGATAGTCGGATTTCTTCTCGTATGTCCATTTAAATGCTTATTTTGATCGATGGTGGTGTTGTTTTCACGATCGTGCTGATGTTAGGGTTCCGAGTATGATGATGGTGGTAATGGTGGCGCTGTGTTACAATAATGGTGGTGATGTGTTCCGATTGTGATAGTAGGGTTACGATGATGATGGTGATGGTGGTGATGTGTTTCGATGGTGATGTTTTAGGGTTCCGATGGTGATGGTGGTGATGTGTTATTGTTAGGGTTCCGATGGTGATGGTGGTGATGGTTGTAGGTGTGTGTGTTTGTTTTACACAAATGAGATGAAATGAAAAATATAGGCGGGATGTATATTATCTCAACACCGTTGGATCAA
Organism: Tanacetum coccineum; assembly: GCA_026074375.1. NCBI lineage: Eukaryota > Viridiplantae > Streptophyta > Magnoliopsida > Asterales > Asteraceae > Tanacetum > Tanacetum coccineum. The sequence goes on from BQNB010013667.1 coordinate 15,029, forward strand.
AAAAAAATGAATGGTCAGGATGCATCTATATGATTTTTTTTTTAACCTTGATCCTTGTGGAACTTTTGTCTTTGGTTAAAACGGGTCAATCGATTCAAACGATGCACATGCTTTCACCTAAGCCAGACTCGTTTTACCACACCGAACAGAAAATGGCTTTGGGTTATCAAAATCCTTTTTATCTCAAGCAAGCTCAGCGAAAACAACAGAGTTTGTATAATGGCAAAGTGTTACTTGAAAAGCATGATCCTCCTGTTGTGCATGATTCGGAAGAGACACTGCAACTTGCTCAAGAGAGTCGCCAAAAAATGAAACAATTGAACAAAGAAATAAAACCGGCAAACTACACAAAGATTAATCATCTTTCGGGGATTTTTGTTTCTCAAACGGCCAAGTCACAAGAAGAGGTGTATGTTGTAAATACTTCCAAAACGGCCACTGTTTCAAAATCGATTTCAAAACCAAATGAAGAATTTTTGGATGACACTACTCTAAGTGTTGCACGAAAATTTCTAAATGAGGTAAAAAGCACCATTGTGACTCTTCAACGTGTTGTCAAACATAGAATGACTTTAGATACACACAATTGGTCGTCCAGTGCTCATCAAGAGATTCACAAAATTTTAAAAGAAGAAATTTTTCCTATCATCAACCAAGTCGACTCTAGACTTCAAAATTTTGAAATACAATTTTTGAAAGAAGCAGCCAAATTTGTTCGAGACTTTAAATCTCTTGCAAAAGAAGCTGATGAATCTCTTGCTAAGCACAAGACATTGGAATTGGAAATTGAGCGTCTCTTGAGAGCAGTTGTCAGTCAAGACATTATGTCTATTGTGCAAAATCCATCGGTTGTAGATTCATCAAATCTCCAAACTGAGCTTGACCGTACGAAAGAACGTCTTGAAAATTGTATCATTAAAAAGGAGAATGAATATGCTAAACTTTGGAATGATTGGTACAAAAAGTGTGAAGAATGCAAATATGACAAAATTTCGTACGATAAAGCTTACAATGACATGCAACACAAAATCGAACGGTTGCAAGCTCAGTTGGGAGATCTCAAGGGTAAAAGTACGGATACTCCATGTGTATCAAATACCCTTGATCCTTTGTCTCAGAAACTTGAAAATGAGAATGTCGAATTAGAGTTTCTCAGGTTCGAAATTATGAAAAATAAAATGCTCATCTTAAGACCACATACAAAAACCTGTTTGACTCTATCTCAATGACACGGGCTCAAACCAAAACAATAATTGACTCGTTGCAAGAGAAATTACATGACACGATCTATTAAAATGCTAAGTTAAGAGCTCAATTATTTAATAAGGTTTCTGAACAAAAGGACACAACCAAAGGTACGAGTTTTATAAGTAATCAATTTTGGGAAAACCACCTTCTTCTTCTGGATCAAAACTCTATGTTGTAACTCTTTTTCCAAAATATAAGGGTCTTCCTAAGATCGATAAGACACATGATTTGTCAAAACCTGTCACTTCAAACTCGGTACCCACACCACAAGAATCAAAAGTTATGAACAATGATAAGGTGGTTGCCCTATGAATGTTTAGGATTAATCCTTTTAAGCCTTCTAGGGAAGAAAAGTATGTACCTAACAAAGTTAGAGCAAGCATTAGAACAAATCCGATCACTGTTTCACAACCTTATGTCATCACTAAGAAAGATGTTAATTCTGACTCAAATGGTTTATCTTCTACAGGAGTAGACAACACTGCTAAAACCAGAAGGCTACAGCCTAAGAGCAATACAAAGAATGATAGGGTCCCTCTGCGTCTAAGAGTAGTTGCAGCAAGAATAAAAAAGTTGAAGTAGAAGAACACCCTAGGAATTTATGGCTTTTAAGAATAAGAAACATATGTCATATGAATGTAATAACGTTAAGCTTGCTATTTGGAATGATAAATCTAAAGTTATTTGTGCTGTGTGTAAGCAATGTTTAATTACTACTAATCATGATGTATGTGTGCTTAATTATGTGAATGACATGAATTCTCGTGGTAAGAAACAAAAGGCAAATGTTTCAAACACTAAAAATCAAAAGAAACAAAAGCCAAAGGTTATGAAGCCTAAGAAAGTAGGGTCCAACGAAATACTTGCTTCACCTAAGCCTAGTAAACCTAGATCTTGCCTTAGGTGGTTACCAACTGGAAGACTTTTTGACCTAAAAGGAAAAATAATCGCATCCAGTGAATCTGAGAGTCAATCTAACTGCTCTAATGGTAATAATGCATGTACTTCTAACCCTTCGGAACCTACATTCAAACGGTTTCCAAATTCCACTTCTTTTCTTGGCAGGTTATCCAAATTTGTTTATGGTGCGTCGACTCGGGTTGTTCCAAGCATATGACCGGGAATCTAAAGCTTCTCATCAATTTCGTCTAGAAGTTTTTGGGAACTGTTCGCTTTGGAAATGATCATGTTGTTGCAATTCTGGGTTTCAGTGATCTTTAATGGGGAATTATTTTAATCACCAGGGTTTATTTCGTTGAGGGCTTGGGGCACAACCTGTTCTCGGTTAGGCAGTTTTGTGATTCAGATTTAGAGGTCGCTTTCAGAAGAAATACATGTTTCGTCTGAAACTTAAAAGGTGTTGATTTGTTAAAAGGAAATCGCACAACAAACCTTTACACCATCAATCTCTATGAAATGGCCTCCGCTTCTCCAATTTGCCTCATGGCTAGTGCAACTTCTACCAAGTCATGGTAATGGCATCAACATTTATCCCACCTCAATTTTGACACCATAAATGACCTTGCCAAAAACGATCTTGTCACCGGTCTTCCAAAATTCAAATATCATTAAGAACATCTTTGTCCCTCATGTGAGCAAGGAAAAAGCAAAAGGGCATCTCACCCACCCATACCAGTTCCAAATTCTAAGCAGAGGTTACACCTTCTTTATATGGATTTATGTGGTCCAATGAGAATTGTAAGCATAAATAGAAAGCAGTATGTTTTGGTGATTGTGGACGATTACTCTCGTTACACTTGGGTACACTTTCTCAGACTAAAAGATGAAACACCAGAAGTGATTAAAACCTTCCTTAAGAGAATTACTGTCCTTCTTCAGTCTCCTGTCATCATCATAAGAACCGACAATGGCATAGAATTCAAAAATCAAATCCTTAAAAGAATACTTTGATAGTGTTGGCATCTCTCACCAAACGTCTTTTGTCAAAACACCTCAACAAAATAGAGTCGTGGAACGAAGAAATCGGACTTTAGTAGAGTCAGCTAGAACAATGTTGATTTTCTCTCGTGCACCGTTATTCTTATGGGCTGAATCGATTGCTACTGCGTGCTTCACTCAAAACCGCTCCATCATTCACCGTCGTTTTAACAAAACACCATACGAGCTCATTAATGGCAGAAAACCAGATATCTCTTTTCTACATGTATTCGGGGCTCTCTGTTATCCCAAGAATGATCCTGAAGATATTGGGAAGCTTGGTGCAAAAGGTGATATTGGATTTTTCATTGGTTATTCTGATGATTCCTGCGCTTACAGAGTTTACAACCAAAGGATAAAGAAAATCATGGAGACAGTGAATGTGACATTTGATGAGCTTTCAGCTATGGCTTTTGAACAAAGCAGTTCAAAACCCGGGCTTCAAAGCATGACTTCTGGACAGATTAGTTCAGGACTCGATCTTACTTATGATCCATCAACAATAACAACTCAACAACCAACATAAGGTGAATTAGATTTACTGGTCGAAGCTATGTATAATGATTATATTGGTGGTCAACCGTCAGCTGCTCAAAGAACTGTTCTGGCTGCTCAAGCACATCAAGTTCTTCAGACTCCAACGACAACTACAACAACAACAAACACCGCACCGACACCAACAAATTCATCCTCTCAAGCAACAACTCTTCCAAACACTTCACAAGATGTTGACGAGATTGAAACACAACAACAACATGTTCAACATCAAACCGCAACAATTGCTGATAATGTTCCAAATGCTATGTTCAATGAAAATACGTTTGTAAATCCTTTTCCTACTCCATCCACAAGTGCTACTGAATCATCATCTTTACAATATGTGGATCCATCGAACATGCATACGTTTTACCAACCATACCCTCATGAATATCAATGGACTAAGGATCACCCTCTGGAACAAGTTATAGGAGAACCCTCATGACCAGTTTTGACAAGGAATCAACTCCAATCCGATGGTGACATGTGCATGTATGCATTAACGGTGAGCATTATGGAACTAAAGAATGTCAAAGAGGCTATGAACGACCCTGCATGGATTGAATCAATGTAAGAAGAGTTTCTTCAGTTCAAAAGGCTTGATGTATGGGTGTTAGTTCCTCCTCCGGATAACATAAAACCTCTTACTTTGAAATGGTTATTCAAAAACAAGCATGATGAAGAGAACATGGTTGATGTGCTGTCGTGTAAAGTCAATTATATAATTGCCAAGAGGAAGGAATAGTATTTCGAAGAATCCTTCGCTCCTGTTGCTAGAATGGAAGCTATAGGATATTTTTTTGGGCATTATGCTGCACACAAATCGTTCCTGTGTTTCAAATGGACCGTTGAAAACTGCTTTCTTGGCATGGTACGCTCAAAGAAGAGTGTTACGTGTGTCAACCTGAAGGTTTCATCGATGCTGATCATCCAAGCCATGTCTATAAGTTAAAGAAGGCACTATATGGGTTAAAGCAAGCACCAAGGGCATGGTACGATGAATTGTCATCGTTTCTCCTACAGAATCACTTCTTCAAAGGCACTATTGATCCAACGTTGTTTATAAAACGCTTCGACGATGACATCTTAGTGGTACAGGTTCTATGTTGTTGATATATCTTTGGTTCTACACACCTAGGTATATCCAACTATTTTCTGACCCTTATGGAAAAGCGTTCGAAATGTCGATGATGAGGGAAATGATTTTTTTTCTTGGTTTAAAAGTTAACCAATCCCCCCGAATGTTGCATCTTTATAAACCATTCCAACTACGTGTTAGAAATCCTTAAAAAATATGGAATGGAAACTGGTGATACCGTTGGAACTCCAATGGAGATCAAAGACAAGCTTGACCTTGATCAGAATGGAACTCTAGTCGAGGCAAGAAAATATCGTAGCATGATTGGTGCTATAATGTATCTTACGTCAAGTAGACCGGACATTTTAAATGCTACTTGTTTATGTGCTCGGTACCAAGCTAAGCCAACCGAGAAACACCTCAAGGAGGTTAAAAGGATCTTTCGTTATCTCTGACGAACTGTTAATACGGGTCTCTGTTATACGAAGGATTCTGGCTTTGAACTAACCGGATTTTCAGATGCTGATTATACGGGATGTAAAGACACCTTCAAGAGTACTTCCGGTGGAGCTCAAATCTTAGGCGAAAAGCTGGTTAGCTGGTCCTCAAAGAAACAAGAAATGTACTGCGGTTCATCTTCTGCGGAAGCAGAATATGTGTCTCTATCCGCTTGATGTGCCCAAGTCCTTTGGATGCGGACACAGTTAACGGACTATGGCTTTCACTTCAACAAGATTCCAATCTACTGTGATTCGAAATCAGCATATGCCATATTCCTGCAAAACGGTCCAACAATCAAGAAACAAAAGACACATCGCTGTCCCGCTACCATTTCATAAAGGAACACGTGGAGATGGGTACGATTGGACTGGTTATTTTTGTCAAGACGGATTACCAAATGGTCGACCTCTTCACCAAAGCTCTTCTAGTGGATCGATTCACTTATTTGGTTCGTCGCCTTGGTATGCGCAGTTTATCGCCTAAAAGAAGAACTTGAAGTCTTGCAAAATCTAGTAATTTTTTGTATATTTTTTATCAGAAAACAAAATTTTTTATTTTTTTTAAAACAAAAATATAAAACCTAGAAAAAATAAAATACAAAAATACTAAAACCTATAAAAGCAAAATACAAATCAAAAAAATTTTCAATAAATACAAAAAGAATCTTCTAGACATGTGGGGCGTGGGGGGGGGGGGGGCTCTCGACATTCGATATTCCTTTGCGAACTCAGAAATGTTGATTATTATTAACACAGGTGAATAAATGACAGTTCGAGCGAGAGTTTCAAAATGTTTTCAAAAAATTCCTTTCATTTTTCGCTACGGACTTTAAAGTTTGTAAGCTTAGGGACTCGGTCTCCTATGAAGGAAATTGCTCATATATGTCATTTATCCTAAAAACGGAAGCTATTATTCTCGGTCTTGAGCAAAGTCATATAAACATTCAAAGTTTTGAATGCTCAAGAGAAGTGTTAAGGAAAATGATGGTAAATCTGATATATCTCACATATTTTCCTGTTGAGCATAATTTTTCAAGATATTCTCAAAAAGAAAATTTCAAATTCTTTCAAAATTGCGTGCTCAACAAACTCCCACTCCAAGCTTTTCAATCTATTCTATAATTGAGGGGGAGTATAATAATATGATTCATTCTGCATGCACTCCTGTTCTCCCCAGACTATGTTAGGTTCATGTGAATTCCGGACATTAACTTGTTTTTAATTCATAATTGTTTCAAAAATTGTACAACTTATGCAATTTTTGAGGGGGAGAATAGTGATTAAAATGTGATCAATACGGATTAATAACGGATACGATCTTCAATCTATAAGTGCGTTCCTAAACCTCGCATGTGCAAAACTCTTTCATAATATGGTGCATATGTGTAGGGGGAGCTTTTTGGTATCTCTGGAAACTCTCAATGTGTCTCAAATGATTTCTCAGACACGTTGATTGATTTTTCATCAAATGGGTTTAGGGTTCTTCTGGCAATATCTCAAAGGACCGGACCAACTGTTATTTTAGGGAGTTATAAGGCGGTTAAGGTTAGGTATATTCGTTCCATGATCTAGCTAGAACCGGAGGGATCTACCCAGGAACACTCCATTAGATAGAGTAGAAGTCCTAGGTATGATTGAAAAAGAGTAAAGTGAGAATAAGGGAATTTATTTTTAGTTGCCGACTGAAATGGAGCTAGTGCTGGAATAATCCAAACATGTAATAGTCATGAAGTCTCGGTGAGACTGAAGGGGTTGAAGGAATGGAAAAAGTTATAAGGATAAAGGGTGAAAAGAAAGAAGCCCTCCAAACCAACTTTGTGCAGAACCGGGTCATGCATAAATCTATCGGTAATCATAACGATGTTCTGATGTTGAAGACAAGTCATCATGGACCAGTGATGCAAATGCACAACCCTCTTAGAATATAGAGTCAGAAATCTCTAACACAAATCTCGCATTTCTTTTCATTTTCACCGGAGTTAAACACATTTCTATAGCTTTTTTTCCGAGATCGTTGATATTGAAAAAGGTGGCAGTCCGCTCCAGCCTCCGATTATCAAAAATAACAAAAGTGCACTTATAGAGTCTAGAGCCAACGAGATCAATCAAAAATCTTAATAGGACACAAATTCCAATATACAATATGTTTGTACATCATTTTACAACATTTGTATTCATTAAGTCCTACGCATTATCCTTTGTGTTGATTGCCAGAACATCAGAGTGATACTTCTTTAGTATTCACGTGAAGTGAAATCCTTCTTTGAGCCTACATCTATCAAGCTTCTTGGTAGTGTGACTTGCGAGATTCTATTGAATCCAAAACTTGTTCCAGTTAAATGAATTGAGACTCAAATTTCTGAAAGATAGTAACTATCTGATTCACTCTTACTGTGTTGTCTGATTCTGAGTTGCTCCAAGTAACGAGAAACGGCTATGTGCAGCTGCGAATACCCTGTCAAGGAGATTCTTTTGATTTATACCTGATCATCGGCCAGTATTTATACTTGGGATTTAACGGGGAACCGTGTTATTGCAACTTATGCGACGAAGTGACAAAGACACTTTCGTCCATATATGTTTATCTCTAACCTATACTTGCAGGTTTTCCTGACGGTTGCAGCTTCTAGTCCATGACGAGTCAAGATTCAAGACCTCATGCTCAATCCTCAAAGATTAATACATGTTGAAAGCTCAATCTATCAAAGTCTTCCGCAATCTCTGATGAACAAGCACTTCCTCATAAGAACATTTTGTGGTTCAAGTAATCATGTTAAAAGAAAATGTTGAGGGAGATTGTTAGCAAGCTTTCAAGATCTTGAGCATGAGGGTGGAGACACAAGATCGCAAGGCGGCATAAAGATTCAAGGATAAAGATTTAGATATCTCAGTAGTCAAGTCAAAAATCAAGCCAAAGACCACGATATCAGTATTTTTGTCAAAGTAGATCAAGTTAAAAGATCAAGTTACAATGTTCTCAAGCATGCAAATGATCTTCAAAAATAGAATTCTAAGAATACAAGGCTCCAAGACTCAAGACGTCACAAGAAGGATCCCTCAATTGAATGGACCACCCTTAGTGGGTGATTGTAGCCGTGTATTTATTAAAGTGATGGTCATTAAAATTTCCGAGCCTTGTATAAGTAAAAAGTATTGTTTTTGGTAGAGAATTTAGTTAAGAAGTTGGGCCTAGTTGTCGGGATAAGCCCATTTGTATCCATGAAACCGGCCAACTCAAAGCCCACTAGAATAGTCCACTCTTGGAACTATTTATAGCCCTCTCCAAGTGTGGAGAGGGCGTTGCTTCTCATTTTTCTTTTGTAAAACAAGTAACCATTTTTCTTTGTTTTTACTTTCTCTCTCTAAAATCTATTTTTCTTATTTTGTGTTTGAGGTGATGAAATGATATCCTAACAAAAATATTTTACAAGTGTATATGTATTTAGACATTAACCGACAAACGTAACGTAAACATTAATTTAACTTATAAACTAAAACTAAAAGTATTAGGTGGTGATCTAACTTATTAAAATACCTTGTTGTATTTATTTTCAAGTACATATTTCTTATTCGACCTATATTTAATTAGGTTGCATCCCGGCTATTTGTGCCGACTCTCATTGTTGATCATTCATACATCCATTCCATTACTTGAGGTTAGTTTATAGCCTCGCTTTACTCGTTTACAATATTTTACAAATCTCAGGGTGAGATACATGCTTAGTTTTACATATGGACGCAAGTACACATTCAAACTAAATTACGAGCTGGCCTATAACAACCCGTAATTTTCATAAATGTAAATATCCATCTATTAAGTTAGATGATGTACAATCTATCAATTATATTTGAAACTCACCATTTTTAGGGATATTTTTCGCTTCTATTACCATTTACATTAACTTTGCCAATATCTCGATGTAATAATTTTTGAATAACTAAAGTTAACGGGTCAGGCAACCTACCATTTGGCAATCCTAACTTCATATATGTACAAGCAAATCATATTAATATATTCAGTCAAATCATAATATTATTTTTACAAGTACAATTTTTCTTTAATGTTACATTGGAAACTTTATATCAAAAACGGGCTTTAACCGTTATCGCATGCCTTAATCCCTAATTCCATGAGATTTAACATCTAAGTAAATGCAACAGCTACTAAAGCATATGTAACAAGTTATATACAATTCATTAGAATATAAAATCTCTTCAAATCAAAAAAGTACCAAGTCCTTAAAAGTCAATATACAAGTCATTATGTTATGATCTCCACATTAGCCGTTTTAACTCCGTTTTCATTCTAATCTCTTCACCACCACTTATGTACAAGCTTACTACACTCAATATACAATGTGTAAACCCTAATTATTCTATTCATAAGCTTTCATACATCTTTTTAACACTCAAAACCCTAATTCAAAACACTAAACCCTAAAATCATGCTAGTTTCTAAATCAAGGACCCCGTTTCTTGATTTTTATCATTGTAAAACCCAGACAATCTCAAATAAGTTATAATAATATTAATTACCAACATTATCAATCACATTCAATCATTATTTCACCATTTAACAACAAGTACAAGAAATAAATCTAGATACCCTAATGTGGCCAATTGGAACTTTTGACCCGTTTACTCATTTCTACCCATTTTAACCCAAACCACCTATCAACTTTTGATTATAATCCTTAATATAAGTCTTAGGATCAGTAACCTATCATTCCTAATCAAATGTACACGAAATTCAAGCTTGAAAACCCTAATTAAGCCCTAATGTACCCGAAACTCATAACCTTTGCATTTTGACCCATTTTGAAAGTTTTTCTTGCATTCAAGCACCTTGATGATGCACCTACTTGAAGTGCAAGCTGCTTACAAGGACCTCTCTCAAATATCTACTCCATTCTTGGTCTTGAAATGAGCCACATCACCCCTTTTTCTTTCTTCTTAGCCGTGGCATACAAGGACCAAGACAACACATCAAAGCTAGTTTCTAGCTTATACAACTCATTCTCTAGCCTCTCCTCGTCACCCTCTAGCCCTTATACATGTCCTATATCAGATCATAAGCATTCCTTGGCCACCAAGATCATTTCAACTATAAATAGAAGCATAAACTCTTCATTTCGAACTTCATCCCCACTTCACTACTCTATAACCCTTACATAGGAAGCAGTCCTTTCTATAGATCCTATAGAGGTCTTAGAAGGGCTCAAGTACAGAAAAGGAAGACAAAAGATACAAGGAAATCGAAGCCCGGGAGACGTTATTCTAGGCGTACGAAGCCAAGTCCCGATGACCATTTCTAAGTATAAGCTCAAGACCAGGTTCTCTAAGCTTATATTCTATATTCATACCCTTATAATGTTCATATGATCATGCTAAAATCATACTCCCTCGTCACAAAATTATTGTCCCCCGACAAAAAACACACAGTTTAATAAAAATGCATTTATTATAGCTTTCCTCTTTCTTTACTTTTTTAGCAGATGACAGTTATTACCCTTAGCTATTTAATTAAAGTTTTTCCTTTATAGTTGTAATTATATTTTCAAGTAAGGGTAATATGGTAAACTTGATCAAACTTCCCTATCCATTTTTAGTAGTGGACAATTAAATTGGGACATTCCAAAAAGGAAACATGGACTATAATTTTGGGACGAAGGGAGTAATATAAAGCTTTGAACTCAAAAACCTATGTGTTATTACCTTTTCTGATCAAAACCGTACACCGAAACCTATTTCATGTTTTTGCTTAATATATAAAGCTAGCTTGTAAAACTATTGTTTATTATCAATAAGCTTAACTAACATTAAAATAAGTGCTTTGATAAGTCATGAAAGAATTTGAGCTTAAAACCCGCGCGTTTTCATTTTAAAACCCTAATATGACCCGTTTTGCTTCCTAGCTTAACGAATCGTTAATTTAAACTTGCGTTGTGTTAAATCTTCATATTTTAGTTTATTATAACTTATAAATGTCTATTGAAATGTTAAAATAAGCTTGCATGGCAATTTGGACATGTTTTGTAAAAATTATCCATGCAAGGGGTATATATAGTAAACTTTTTCAGAAACTTATAACTAAAAGGACTAAAAGTGTCATTTTATCAAAGTTATAACTACAAGGGTCTATTATGTCACTTTTTAAAGTACAAGGTTTACTTGGTATATCTTTTAAACTTGAGGGACCAAAGTCGTAAAAGTGCAAACTCCAAGGGTATATTCTGCCACTTTTCAAACTCAAGGGTCTAAAATGTAACATTTTGAAAAAGTATAAAAACACATTCAAAACATTACAAGACATAACTTTAATTAACGCTTGACGTGCTTAACATTTCCAGATATTGAATAAAATGCTTAAAACTGCTTATGTTATAACTATTATATCATTCATCATCGATGTGCTTTCAAAAATCATGTCCCAGGATTATATTATACAAATATAGGGAGCTTTCATCATTTAGGAGGAATTTCATTCTTGGTATTACGTTATGAATGAGTTGTTGGGTTTACGATTTATGTGCCCTGCTCCTCAAACGTTTTCTGAATGTTTATGAATTATGGATGGGCCCGAACGGTGTTATGATAATCTTTATATCAAAATCAACATCAATATTCAAAAATTACATATTCAATCAAACTAAGACTTAACATATATTCACAGGTTGCCTGTGACGAAGCCGTTACTATTCATTTCATATACATTGCTATCAATTTCCCTATAACTGTTCAGGTGAGTTCATAGCCTCGCATTTCAATCTTTTTATAAACCCGCGAGGGGGATACATGCTTGTTACAAACTCTTTTACATACTCGTTTATCTTATAACAATGTGATTACTTTTCAAGGACTTAGTGAGTTCATAGCCTCGCATTTCAATCTTTTTATAAACCCGCGAGGGGGATACATGCTATAAACATGAATGCAATTATTTTTGTATGCTATTTCAATTTACTATTGCCTAAGTAACTGCTTTGCCTTTAAGTCCCCATAATCATGAACCGTTAATTACTCTCCGTAGTAAGCGCGAATGATGTGAATAGATCTATTTGGGTTGGACTCCCCGTTGGTGTACCCAGTTACGAGTAACCAATTGCACATCATTAGAAATCACGCGGGTATTTTGGCAAAGGTACCCGCAGGGGCTATAACGTATCACCATACCCTAAGGCTTCGGATTCATGAGCTAATGGCAATAATAAATATGTTTTTCAATACCGGGTGTATATCAACGTAACCCGAATATCGCATTTGCATTCAAATTATATTACTTAAACCTATGGATTCACTCAACCTTTGTGTTGACTTTTTAGCATGTTTTATCTCAGGTAATAAAATGGCACGGAGTGGCGAGGACATGAAGATGGAAAACCCGTTATCATTCAAATTTTATTGTATAGATTTTGGGAACCTCTCGTTTGTAAAAACTCTGAAAAATTAATGAATGATAACTTATTTTTAAAAACGACTCTTTTTAAACGTTTTCTATGATTATGACTGTTGTATCTTGAAGTAATACCCCAGATTAGCTTCCGCTGCTATATGTAAAAATAGGGGTGTTACATGGCCTAAGTAGCGATAACCCACCATCCCCACTATCATGAACTGTTAATTACTTTTTGTAAGTGTAAATGTTATAAATAGATCTATTTAGGATTGACATCCTTGTTCAGGTGAGTAGCGCTCACTAGTTTTGGTGGACCGAACTAACAGACGTATACTATGTCTGATTTTAGATGTTACGGGTTGAACATCTTCACTAGCACAATTATTTGCATAAATGTGCACATATACAAGTCGTAGCTTCAGTGTCATGAGCTTAGTGCAATCATAATTACATTTTGTGATATTGTATGTGTTACATCATTACACACTTGAAATCTTGCAACCATCCAGGGGTGGCCTAGTGGTAAAAGGACTTGCAAGTATCACACTAAAAGGTGTGAGGTCCCAAGTTCGATTCCTGCTAGGTGCAAACAACTCTGAAGGGGCCACACCAACCTCCTAAAAAGGGATGGCTTTATCTGGTTTGAGTATGTGTGGAGGTGGGTTCAAACCTCGTGGATTAGTTAGCATAAAGAGCGGAAACCATAGTTACCAAAAAAAATCTTGCGGTCCCACTTTATCAATTACATAAACCTATGAGCTCGCCAACTTTATGTTGACACTTTTAAGCATGTATTTCTCAGATGAATAAGATGCTTGACGTAACTGATGTGCATTGGAGTCTAGACTTTTCAAGATTACATTCATGAATTTCTTTTTTGGGTAAAGGGTTTCCCCGGTAAAATTTATTACGCCAAAAAACATTTAAGAAAAAGAGATGAGGGTGAGTCCCACATCTCTTCCCATTACATGGGCAAAAACTAATTACAAAAGGAAGGTACACAAAATGACTAGACAAAAGAAACATAAATTTATTTCTTCTTGCGACCTCGAACTCGGATATCCAGATTATCGCATATAGCTTGAAGCTCTTGAGAAACATCGTGACCTTCGTACATATCATCATCATATGGGTCATCATCATATTCACCATTACCATACGAATCCCTCCATTGTTCCAGCAAACTTTGAGTGCCAAAACCTACCCTTTCTGAATCCATAGAACGAGTCATATCTTTATCAACTATGCAAACCTCATCTTACTTTATAATCACCCGAAAATCTACCTTCTTCAAAGATGTACACTGGCTTATCCACAAGAATAGCTTGCCCACTAGTAAGTAATTCTTCAAACTTTCTGATTTTATCAATAATAGGAGTAGTACCAGTACTAGTATTATCGACATTCATAAAAGAGGATCTACTCGAAGTAGCCCCGTTATTTACCAAATTAGTAGTCCCCCATTGGTACCTAACTCCTCATCATTATCGACCATATTAAGAACATCAAATGGATTTGAATTACTAACCTTAATAGTATGTTCCACACCTTTCTTCTTATTACCACTAGAATTAGCATTAGGCTTTTTGGGAACAGGTCTATATTCTTTCTGAGGTTTAAAACCCATTTTCGGACCAACCGGAACACCTCAAGAAGATTGACTAAGCTTCTTCACAGTCTTCTTCTCACCAACACCTGTATTCTTTTGGGGTCATTCCTTATGAAGATGTTCTAATAACCTTACAAGACGCACACTAGGAGGTTTCCAATCATTCTCTACACGAAACAGTAACATATATATGGCCCCACCCTGGTTAAATTTGGAATAGCCACAAAATTTTATCTTTCAACTCCACATAGCTCGAGCTCAATCATAAACTCTTAGCATTGCTTTGAACTACCCTAAGATTGATGCACATAACAGATGTATAGAGTCAAGCATTAGTGGTAGTACCCAATTTAGTAGCAATGGGCAATCAAGCCATCCTCGCTGGAGGTCGTAACAGGTATTATACATGAAGTTTAACCCAAACTTGGGACAGTACTAAAAATCACTTCCTTAAATTGGTTCTCTTGCCGGATGCCACTTCTTCAGGATAAGCGGGTTATTCCGGATAAACCATGAAACATTCTCAAGCATAGCAACTAATCCGTCCATGGAACTAAATTGAAAGGAGAATAATACGGTTGGACGGAGTTGAAAAATGGAAGGAACAAAGCCCATTTTTACCCAAGTGTTCCTTAACTTAAGTTAGCAACATTTGGGTTTGAATTTTATGATACTCGCTTCCCCAAGAAAAAACCTGATGCATGCCCAAGTACTGAAGAACAGGCCATTTTGATTCTAGAGGCCCAGGATCGTGTAAGAAATGGCATTTATTCAAAATTGCATAGGGGCTCTGGTTCTGTAGTTGGGTTTACGGTATTTCAAGCACTGAAAACTTTATTTTATGTTTTTATGTAAATTTTTTGGTTTTTCAGGTATTTTTGGACTTTTGTTTTTAGGCTAGTTTTTTGCCCGTTTGTCTTTTGAGGCCCGTTTCAGTTTTGTTTGCCTATTTAATAAGTGTTTTGTAACCCTGGCTATTCAGTTAAATGTTATATGAAAAAGTCTATTTTTGGCAGTTTTGCTAAGAATTTACCCCTAATTATTAGTATTCATTGGAATCAACGATAGTTAGAAGATTGTTTCTGGTATTCGTTAGAATCAACAGATTTAATTTATTATATCTCGTTTTACACTACATCAAAACCATATGATGTATTATCAAATCGTTCACTTATAGCTCGAATAGACTCCACCAGGACAACCACATCAATCCCATTACCCCCAATGTAAACAAAGTATGAATATTCAGTTTCTTCCCACTTGGTTTACCAGTAACATTAGCATATGAAGACTTACCAGGGGCATTACAGCGTAGAAATAGCTGCGTAGGATTGGGGGATTTCGATCCCAACCAGTAGTATTTACCCCAAAACATTGCTTTTCCTTCACCACGGTCTCGTCAACCACAATTGGTAATTCTACCTTCATTTTCGCATTCCCAGATGCAATTGTAACAGATGGTGCGAATGGTTCGACACCACTCTTCTCCTTAACATCTCTCTTACCCCCACTCCCTTTTTGGCTCAAAAAACCACGCTCCATTAGCACACTCAAAAGAACCCTACGCGCGAATAGTTTAAATTAACCCAGCCTTCATAATTAAACTACAATAAAGAAAAACAAACAAGCACGTCTTGTAGAACCAAATCGACCCACAAAACCCCTAAGGATCTTAAAGATCGTAAAACACTAAAGATTACGAACAGAATGACAAACAAACCCAAATACCGACCTGGTGATATATTAAACAATGTGACAGTGGTAAGAACACAACCAAAGTAGATCGATCGGAAACAAAAAAACCAGAAACGATTTGGAGAACGGGGATTCTTCTTTTTTTTAATCGTTGCACACCTTGAACAGTATTAATGCACATAAACAGTGGAAACTAAAACAAATAAAAGTTGAACACCCTATACTACCTAAGAGTCTAGATCTATTAATTGAATACGCAAGAAGTCAATGGATAGAATATATCAAAGACCAATCACAATTCAATAATAGATTAGAAAACAAGGAGGAATAGGGCAGATCGAGCGTTGTGAGAATGTTTTAGAATTTTCGCCACTTGTGGGGAGAGAAAATTAGGGTTTTTCATTCATGGATTTCTACATACATTCAAAATCTCAAATCTCGTTGTATTATTTCTAGACTTTCATTATGATGCAAACCTTGGGACAAATGTTATTTTTCAATTAAATCAACGAGATTGCTTTTCAAATGACTCATTTAGATGTCATTCTCTTATATCTTGTGCTATTGTATTATGAAGTAACACTCCCGAACATATTTTTGATGCGACCCATTTTAGGGGTGTTATATAAACATACACTATATTGCTTAAAACGATCCTAAACAAATTATAACAAAGATCAATATAGTCTTAATAACCAAACTGAAAAGATGTGGCCTAGCGATAAAAGAGCTTGCAACTATCACACTAAATGGTGTGAGGTCTCAAGTTTGATTCTTGCTAGGTGCAAACAACTCTGAAGTGGTTGCGCCAACCTCTTGAAAAAGGAGGGCTTTACTTGGTTTGAGTCTGTGTGGCGGTGGGTTCAAACCTCGTATATTGGTCATTATAAAGAGCGGAAACCATGGTTACAAAAAAATAAGAAAGATAGAGAGTGTTTGTTTTTAGTTTTTAGAGAGAGAACATAGAACGATAGAATGAAAGGTGAAACCATAAAGGTGGGAAAATGAGTATATATAAACTCAAGTTACACTTCAGTCCTTGCCCTTTACAAAACCTATCCAACATAGTTATAAAAACCAAAACCAAACCGTTAACAATAAGTGTTAATAAGTGTAGGAATGGTTCCTGCACTTATAAACCATGAGAATGAAAACAAACTTGTACATTTTGACATTTTATATTGAATTTGGTAGTATATGTATGTTTGGTTGTCTGATGACATCAATATGTCACTTGTATTATATATTTATCCCATTGTTTGCACTTTTATTTAATTATTGCATATTTGGTACTTAATTTGTTTTTAAAATTGATAATTGAGTAAATTCATGAGTGTTTTGTGACCCCCCCCCACCCGTGAAGGAGACAAGCTAAAGGCGGCATAATTTGGTTGCTAAACAATGACATTTTGAAGACTACTGGATTGCAGACTACATTTACGCCGTATCCACAAAAGTGATAAGGCGTGATCAGAGCCTGAAACTTCACAAAAAAACGCGTTTGACCAAATTCCCAATATGGCGTATACTCTTCTGTTTCATACGCGTATCCATGAAGATAACTATTCGAAAGATCGGTAAATAAAGTAAATTGGGAATGATAACATCTGATTGATTTGATGAACGTTAGCACGCACTCCAAGAATCCAGCCCAATACGCAGTATCGACCTAGCAGATACGGGTATCGAGTCTTTTCAGAACATTAAAATGGAAGAATCAAAAAACAAGTTTTCTGTGTGCAATATAATATTCTATTACCATATTCACTGAGAGAGAATTTTAGAAAAGAAGACGCCACCAAGGGTCAGCATTTTGGTCTCGAATCCAAGGAGACATCGTTGTAATTTTTATCTATTAATCGTTCGATTTTCCATTGTTTGATTATGCGTTGCTTATTTTAAATTACAATGGTTGTGGGCTAATACCCCTCGGGTATAGCCACTCTTACTGAAGTTCAATCCTTTGTTTGTTTTAAATTCTATTTCTAATATTCGTTGATTGTTTAAATTATGTTTATCACCTCATTACTTGTTTATGTGTTTGAGTATGCGGCCTATCATTCAACTAGGTCTAGTGATACCAAAAAACTAATCTAGATACCGGGATAGCTCTCCATATCATGTTTTATATTACTGGACCAATAGGATCACAAATAACATTTTGTCTTTGTCTTTGAATTATAAACTTAGTTGGACCGGGGTAGGGTGACCCGTTTATGTTTCACAATCATGCTCTTAATTACACTGATAAAGATTTTATTAGATGGACTACCAGTATATACAAAACACCGTCTCAAAAAATAATTGAGTAGTCCGTTGGCTAGGGTTTTAACAGGATCACCACTGCTTTGATTCCCTAAGGTATATTGTAATTAAACTAAAGGATGCTTTATGTGGATGCGTTAATTGTGACAGGATTAATCGTGTCTAGGTCTTAGGATGATGTCCCGCTTAAGTCTTAAGAATGATATGCCGCTTCGAGATAAGTAAATCATTGCACAAAAACAAACAACAAGACATTGAATGGATTTATTATTGGCTAATACAGTTTTCTATCATTTGGCTTGTACTACTTTTCTATCTTCTAATTTTCTTCTTTTGTGTTTATTGTTTATTGAATTGATATTTGTCTCCACCAAACTTGTGCCAGTCTCTCAGGCTGAAAACCCCCCATATCATTAGACAAGTATTATAGCATAGGTTTATAATAGTAAATAGACTAATTTGAACTAATTAATAATACCAAATAGACATATATCATTTGTTTCACTCTTAGTGTCGACATCCTAATTACCGCGAAACTCCATCTTGACAGGGTACAATGCCCGTTAAAGTGTTGGTGTATTTAGGTTTGTCTGATAGATATAAATTTAAAACTTGATTAATCAAATAATTGACCATACACGACAGCACATTAGGTTTTTGGAGCGCTGCTGGGGATTGTGTGAATTAATTAAACCCTTATTCCTTATTAGTATTTCTAACCATTAACCAAATATTAACCACTATAATTAGTTTAGTTTAGTGTAATCTGATTATTTAAAGTCTGTTTTTTTGTATTTATTCGCATTGTGTGGTTAATAATTGTCTTGTTTTAATTCCAGATTTAATTGTTTTTAAGTATTATGTTCTGACTGAATCACTGATAGCCGTAGCCATTGATGGGGATACGACGTATCTACATTCTGCTCAAGGACAGCGTATTGAGTTTTAGTTTACAAACGTATCTGTCTCCCTTCCAAAACAATACGGCGTATTATGTGAACTCAATACGGCGTTCGGACACTTCAAACAGACCTTTACGGGCGTATTCGAAAATTATTGATTACGGGTTATTTGATCAATCTATTAAGTAGCAAGACGCAATTTTTTGTTATCGATTTTTGTTTATGTGTTCTTCCCCAAGGGGCACATCTACTGATTATCTTGTGCTTAATTTCAGGGAAACCGTTTGACGAAAATGGCAAAACATCATTCTGAATTGAAAAATCAAGCAGAACAAAAATCTGCTGAACAAGGCTTCAGAATGCAACGGGAATTACAAATTCGGGCAAGGAATTATTAAACAAAACTACAAAATAATTCCTTTCAGCGAAAGGTGTGAAGAAGATGTGATCGGGCATATCGGCAAAGTTCTTGAAATACTAAACTTGGTCAAAATAGCCAGTGTGGACCCTTTTCAACTCCGCATGAAAGTCTTTCCTCTCTTACTTTCGAAAGACGCAAGAAAATGGTGGATGAACGAGGGAGATAGGAATATTACCACCTAGGAAGAGTTAGTGAAGAAAATTTTCAAGAAATTTTATCCCCTATCATGTGCTAGCAATTATGATAAGATGTGCGATGATGATGAAGAAGGTCGTGATCTACTCGAATTCATACCTTGGAGGAACTCGGAGTTTAAAGACCACAAAAAGTGGATGAGACAACTAAACGCGCACTATTGCATACCTAGATAGAAATAGGAAATGAGGAAGGACTATTGAATGATGAAGTTTCAAGCAATGAAGAATAAAAGGAGCATGAATACGGGAACCCTCCTAAGGACTCATCCCCAAACCTATTTGATATTAATAACGCAAAGGCATAAAGAAACCACCTATAATGAGAATTATTGGGGACGCTAACAAAATTAAGTGGTATGAATCTAAGTGGCGTACCCCACATCGAGAAAATAAATAATGAACTGCCCAGCAGCCCCTCATGCCGATGACTAGCCCGACCCTTGATCTCTTTCCCCTTTGATTATTATCTTTTGTAGATCTGTATTGTATTTTACACTTATGAAACTTTGATTACCGATTTCCTTTTGATATATTATATGATCTCGGTTTACTTGTGTGTGATAGAATCAAGACTGGCAGTAAGTTCAGCAACACGGACAAGATAAAGTGTTGAAGATGAAAAAGGTTAAACTTAAAGACCAGCTAAAATAAAAGTGCTTCTCGGGAGACAACCTGGTCATTTTAATTGTTTGTCGCATTTTAATTGTTTGTTGCACGAGTCTGTCTTCCCATACACTCTATACGGCATATCGAACCCCTCTGGATGATGTGTCTGGACGTTATCAGTTTTAAAACTTAATATTTAATTTCCAGTATTTAATTGTTTTTACAGGAACCATACGGCGTATCCTAGGGTTTGGGATACGGCGTATTGATCCCTGTACAGTTGTGTGTTTAATTGTTTTCTTGTACCATTGTAGCGAGATAGAAATTGCACTTGTCTTCTAATCTTTTATGCAGGACCTTGCTGAAACTATGATATGGTATATTCTGGAAAGGACATGTGTTAAACTTATACTAGCATGCTGACGCCCTAGTCAACACACTTTTTGCTCAAGAACTCATCTTGGAGAATTATCACGAGCAAAACATTAGGGAGCTTTCCGTTCTAATTCTATTTTCCCTTATTATTTAATTGTTTTATCTATACAACGAGGACGTTGTATAATTTAAGTGGGGGGATGGAGAATTAGAACGTACTTGTCTTCTTTTTTACAAAATAACATGCTACGAGCTTAAAAGTGCTTAAAAATAGGCCAAATTAAAAAAAATTAGCATGACTTTTGTAAAAATCACTAGTTACATTACCTAGCGCACTATAACCCTTGATACATATTGTGAGAATTAAGCCTATTCCGTTTCCAATTGTTTACCTAAAAATTCCACAAAATTATGAGTGCGCCAGTGATGTAGTGGACTTTAGAACTTGGCCTGGTATATCATTCGAGACCGTAATGATTAGTACTATAGATTTAGATAGAGGAACATGTTCAACTGATAAATTTCTAGGATTAAACCAAATAGCCTACATGTCGTAAAATCAACTAACTACCCTGTTTAGTTAACTCCCGTGTAACCCTTTGATTACTCTCATTTTTAGAGTAAAATCCCCTAGAACAACCTGTTGAGCCATTCCTTTCTTTTTCTACACCATATTATATGTTTCGTTACATCTTTGCACCTTAGCCTACTGTGTCAAAGTGAATTTTTTCTATCTCTGTAATGGTCGGGAAATTGCACAATGCAATGGGAAAAATATGTAGCTCGTAAGTTTCGCTACTTTCGCGATTATGAATCATGTCCGAAGAAGAAGTGTTACAAGGAAAAAATTATTTAGAAAAATTATGATAGTGAAGACGGTGTAATAAAACCGAGATTTATAATGTATTGCAAAAAAAAGGAGAGAAGGAAGAAAAATAGTCGGTTCAAAAGAAGTTTATACCTAAGGAATCACTTGGAAGGATCGATTATTCGTTGATACATTACAAAAATCAACGATGTAAAG
Organism: Tanacetum coccineum; assembly: GCA_026074375.1. Classification (NCBI taxonomy): domain Eukaryota; kingdom Viridiplantae; phylum Streptophyta; class Magnoliopsida; order Asterales; family Asteraceae; genus Tanacetum; species Tanacetum coccineum. The sequence goes on from BQNB010013667.1 coordinate 36,820, forward strand.
TCTTGTAAAAAGTGGCCGATATCACCACTTATTATGTAAAAGTATGTAAAGAACGGGATGTAAGGGAAGTTGACCGCTATGGGAACGCCAACTTAGGTTGTCTTTGTCATTTCTATGATCGAGGCGTTTGTCTATATGTTCGAGTCTTTGTCATGGAACGGTCTGGGGAAGGTTACTAGCAACCGTACCTTATTTGTTGGCTTAATCTATTTGTTCTGTAATTTTGTTCAACACCCATTTTACTTCCCTTTCCTAGCAACTAACCTTAATGTCTACTCGAATTATTTGAGCATGCATGTCTATTCCATCGTTACGGCCATGTATGCATGTCTCAGCTGCCTTTTTGGATGACGACTTTTAGTGAAAGTTAGAAGCTCCCTACCCTATATCGTTCTTCATCCTAACCGCTGGTAAAACACGAACAGGGATGTGATCGGATTGTATATGTCTATTCCGTCGTTACGGTCGTGTATGTATGATACAATTGCCTTTTGGTTGTGTACTTTTTGTGAAAGACTGTTGAATGATCAACCGAGCCTTCTTGACCAATTTATCTTTTGGATGTTTCTCCTTAGCTTTTGCGGTGGGGAAGGTGTATCCTTGCCAATATATGATAAAAAACTAATCACGAGCCGTGAATTTGAGCGTACCAATAAACTGTTGCACCCTAGATTAGTTGGT
>BQNB010013667.1:40000-54330 GCA_026074375.1 Tanacetum coccineum
TTCAGTCATCGTCGCAACTTAACCTCTCTTTCGAAGGTCTCTCCCTATTTCACACTTTGGGTGGGATCAGAGTGGGCGATGAACGCAAACAAGGCCATTTTGCAAAATAATAAAAGAAAAACCGTCAAGTTTATTAAACCCAACTCAATAAGTCTGAAAATACAATGCAAAAATATACCCACCCTCATTGACATTCATAAAACATCGAATATCGTCTCTCATCCTAGCGTATAATACGGCTTATACCAACCAACATAAAAGGTTCGGAGGGAAATTTTTCAGAATGGGGAAGTATGGGTACGCAGGAAGTCACACGCTTCTGTATCATATTGAGAAAGCTTGGGAGGGGGGTCTTTACTTAAAATCTTGCTTTTCAGAGACACATAAAGGGGAACGGCCGTGAAGTCAACCCAGAAAAAGTGGTCGTTCCAGTTATTTACGGAATCCAACGGTTTGCTATGGCAAACAGGAGCCGCGCCAGAACGCTTAACAAACGACATCCATCCTTTATTATAGGAACTAGTATAGAGCACACGAAATCAATTGACAGATGGTTGAAAGGCGTGGACGTGACATAAGATCTCAAAGTGAGAAACTTTGGCCACCCTAAACACGGACAGTTGAGAAAGATGAATGCGAAAATGATCAAGAACATCCACAAGAAACTAAGACAAAGGGACCCGATAGTTGCCAAAGTCAAAAAATCGAGTGTATACGCCATCCTTGCCATCCGGACTTTGTAAAATATTTTGGTCCGGGGCAGGTAAAGTGGGATGAACACTGATGACATCAAATAACGTCACTTTATTATATCATTTATCCCATATGTTTTTCCCACTTTTATATAATTATTGGATTATTTAGTACTTAATTGCTTTAAAGTTGATAAATACAATAATTCAGGAGTGTTTTGTGAAGACAATCTAAAAGGCGCATAATTTGGAGCTAAAACGAATATATTTGAAGATTGTTGATTTCTGACTACATACGCCGTATCCAACAAAAGAGATACTGCGTATCAGCGCCAAGACTTCACAAGAAAGCACGTTTGACCAATTCTCAATACGGCGTATCTGACTGCTTCCATACGCCGTATCCATAAAGATAACTATTCGAAGATACAATAATAAAAGTAAATTGGGAATGATATCACTGATTGATTGAGAAGGTAGAGCGCACTCAAAGGAATCCAGCCTTATACGCCGTATCGACCTAGCCAGATACGACGTATCGAGTCTTTTTTAGACACTATAAATAAAAGACTTAAAAATGAGTTTTCGGTGTGCAATATCATATTCTTTATACATACTTCATTAAAGACGAATTTTAGAAGAGAAGTCATGCACACCAAGATCTATGCAATGATCACGAATCCATAGAAACATCGTGTAATTTTTATCTCTTAATTATTCGATTTTCGAATTGTTGAATTACGCGTGTATAATAACAATGTTATGGGCTATTACCTCGGGTTAATAGCATCTTAATAAAAGTTCAATGTTTGGTGTGTTTTAAAATCGATTTCTTAATTAATCATTGATTTGTTTAATTATGTTTACACCTCATACTTGTTTATGTGTTGAATATGGCGACCTATCATTCCACTTTAGTCTAGTGAACCTACAAAGTAAATCTAGATACCGGGATAGCTTCCATATGTGTTTTATGATTACAGGACCATTAGATAACAAATAGCGTTCTGTCTTTGTCTTTGAATTATAATCTTGTTTGGACCGGTAGGTGACCCGTATAGGTCTTCAACAATCTTGCTCTTAATTAAATGATAAAGATTCATGAATGTGGACTACCAGTATATAATAAACAACGTCAATCAGTAAGTGGGTTGTTATAGTCCGTTGGGCTAGGGTTTTAACAGGATACACTGCTTTGATTCCCTAAGATAGATTTTAATTGAATAAAAGGATGCTGTATGCGGATTATGCGTTAATTGTGACGGGATTTAATCGTGTCTTGGTTTTAGGATTGATGTCCCGCAAGTCCTTAAGAATGTTATGTCGCTTCGAGATAGTAAATCATTGCACTAAACAAAACAAAACCGACATGAAATGAGATTTAATATGGCTAATTAAGTTTTTTTATATTTGGTATGTAACGCTTTTTCTATCTTTCTGATCTTCTTCTTTTATGTCTTTTTTTTATTGAATTATATTTGTCACCACCAACCTGTGCCTGTCTTCCCTCAGGACTGAAACACCCATTATCATTAGACAACGTATATAGCATAGTTTTAACCTGTTAATAACTAAGTAGAACTAATTAAAATACTAATAGATATAGGATTAATGTTTCACTCTTAGTGTTCAACACCCTACTTACCGTGAAACCTTCATCTTGAGCCGTGGTATCAATGCCGTTAAGTGTTGATGTGGATTGGGCCGGCTAATATAAATGTAAAAACTTGATAATCAAAATAATTGGAACCTACTCGGGACAAACACATCAGGTTTTTGGCGCAGGTATATGGTACTTAGTACATAATGCATCTAACGCCTTTTGAGTTAATTTGGAATTAATATCACGAATGGTACTCATCGTGATATATAAGCAAAGGAAAAAGACCTAACCTGGTAGCCTAAAAGATCAGGAAGTTGCAAAAAGCGTGGAAAACGTCGATAAGCTAGGAAGAACTTACAAGCTAATTGGGAGATAAATCGAAAAAGGAATCAGTGAAAAAGGAGAGGGATATTTATACCCTTGGCACATTTAACCCAGACGACATTCGGATGGTGACACGTGCAACCCACTAATGCAATCAATTGCTGGATAATGAAACCGTGATGCTGCTTGGATAACTGTATTAAGTCAAATCACTCAGAAGAACGAAAGGTTGGGGTGGGTAACGTCCTCTCAAACCTACATAACGGTTTTGGAATAAGCCACAGAGAAGCACGCAGGTACGGAAGAGGTTAACGGACGGACATAGTTCTAGCTATTTTTACTAGCAAATGCAGCGCACGCAGTAAATTATCTAGACTGGGGGGACTTGATGATGTATAATGAATATACCAGGCCTTTGGGCCTGGGTTGAACCATTACACATTGGGCCCCGACCCAATCAAATAAATAATAAGCATGACGGGCCGGAAATAAGCCCATAACCACACTGGCACGGCCCGGATATAGCAGAACGAATGCGGATAAGCCCAGAACCACCCATAGGTCAACTAGCATTCGCGGAAGGGGATCCACGCCCGCAGTCACGATTATAGCGGCCCCTTGCCCGACAAGGGTCCCACTCCGACCACTAACAATCATAAGCGAAATATTAGGAAACCCTTAAGGTAGTACTAGGACTCCCCCTATAAATAGGAAGTCCTCTAAACACCACAAGGAGTAAACCAACTTTGAACCCTTTTTAACACTATTTTATTCTATGACAACATGAATACTTATCTCAGTCGGAGTCTTGACTAATGGTTTTTTTCTTCATTTTGCACGGAAAATCTATCATCATCGCTTTGTTTAGTACAAGATCCAATTCGAAGAAAGCTTGAAAGTTCAGCCCAACAAGCGACCTGAGCCCAACTTAGTATGCATATAATCATTTTAAATATAGAATGTAATGTTTAAACAAAAAATGTTTGGTGTTTGTTTATTGGTAATCTTACATAGAAAAATGTTTAGTATGCCTAAAGCATAAAACTAAATTTAGACCAAATTATTGATTGGTCGTGTTTAGGGTGAGCAAAGACAGCGGACGGGATCGGGGACCGGGAAAACCGGACCGAACGGACTCGGGACGACCGGACCGCGGGGTCCGGTCCACGGTCGGAGTTTTGGGACCAATTCGGTCTTCGGTATGCCGACCAAAAACCCGAGATTAAGCCTTATAGGACCCGGATAGGACCGTAGGACCTAACGGATCCGGACCGAACCCGGACCGGGGACCGTACCATTTCGGTCCGGCTCCACGGTCGGCTTTTTGAACATTTCGGTTGCGGTCCGGTTCCTGGGTCCTAGAGGGTGGTCCGGTCCGGTTTTGGACCAGTTGTCACCACCTAGGTGTGTTTGATAAAAGTGTTTGGTGATAATGAGGAGTAAAAAATATGGCGTATTACACTTGTCATCAAGTAAATGATTAGGTTTAACTTCAAGTCTACTTAATGCGCATATATATCAATAATCTTTCACAAATTTTATTATGCTTAAGAATAATTAATGTTTCATGCTATGGTTATAAAAGATTAAAAACCCGAAAATATATTCAGGTACATCATACTTCGCAAAGGGTTCAGACTGTAAAATACTTCTACGTTTTGTCTTTTCATTAAAGTTTTAGTTTTGAGCTTTTGAGTTTCGAGTGATGAAATACTCTAGAAAAACACGTGTATAGTCAGTTTTCTGCAAAACCTTTCTTACAAGTTGCACCTGACAAAAGAATGCTCTAGAATTATATAATATCGTACATTTGTAATTTTAAAAAGGTGAAGGACCGAACTTGGAAAAATGAAAAGATTAGGTACCCATATGCCAACCTCGTTAATCTTAATATGTTTAGTATAAAATGGTCTATTAGAGTCACAAACGTTTGTGCCGCATATAGTTGTCACACAGCAAACTCATTAAGCTTCAACAATGGGGTTTTTAGATGATTACAAGCCAGTTATTGTTATGTTGTTTCTGCAGCTTACATATGCAGGTATGTCTGTATCAGCTAAAGCTGCTTTGTTACAAGGAATGAGTCCTAGGGTTTTTGTTTTTTATCGACAAGCTTTCGGAACTTTGTTCATTGCTCCTGTTGCTTACTTCTCAAGGTATGCCGTTATTCCCATCCTCATGTATATAATTTCTATAGGGTAAACATCAAATAAGCCCCATGTGGTTTATACTTTTTAACACCAAACCATAAATTTTTAGAAACTATTGGCTTAATTTTTGACCAGTTAATTTTATATATGTATTAAAATCTTACGAGTTATTTAATTACATGTATTTGAATTTATTGTGTGCAGTAGGACTAAATCAAAAGGAAATTCTATGGGATGGAAGAGCTTTTCTTTGATCTTCACTGCAGCTTTGATTGGGTAACATTATTTTATTTGATTTGCTATGATACATTATGTCAACAGCAAGTGTATCATTATGGATGCACATGTGAATTCGTTGGTTATAGAGTCCATACTAACTAAGATGCATATAAAATACAGCAAAGCTTTACTATAAGCAAACCAATTTTTAAAGGGTGAGAAGTAAGAATAAGATCCGACTATAACATAATTTGCATATTTTACTAGTATATCGTAACCTAGCTAGTAGTTAGCGGTAATAATGATACTCTGTGTTAGAAGGAGCTCGATTTGAGGTTTAAATCCCGAGCTCTGTGTTTTTTTTTAGTTGGACTTTGAGTCGGGAAAATCGATAAAAGCTTTAACCAAAAGGCGGATTGATAGTTAAAACACTCTTAAGATTTCTACAGCCCCCGAGCAATATGTACTACACAACCACTTTCTTCGGAAAAATTTTTTAGACGTCCAATACTCACAAATATTTGTCCTTAATGGAAACTTAAATCCATTGCTTATGGTTGTTTAATTGGTCGGGTGAGTGATAAGGGAACGTATGACCAATAACCTGTACAATTTAATCTTCTTGCCAGTAGTAACAGGTCAATCTAAGATTCAATACGAGGTATATACTTGGCCACCATCATCTAGCAAGCAAGTGGCCTTGTCTAATCTTAATCCCTGCTATAACTTTGTTGCAGCTTTCCTGTATTGGGTACTAGGTTCTTACCATCTCAATGAATTTTAATAAATAAAGCATACTACCAACAATTTAAAATATTACTTAATAAGATTTTATTGTAGAAATTGGAACATAAATATAGCGATGCTTGAGAACATCGCAAAAAATATTAGGGACAGTTCTGTGCGTGGACATGTGCTGCAGCAATGGACACTTTGTCAAGGGCCCCAATGTTTCGGAACGCACAGTTTACCTTAAGAAATTATTTGCTGTCTAATTTAACTGAAAGTGATGATCGTTGGCTACTGGGTTGTTTATGTCTCTTTGCTGGCTGTTGTTGCTGGTCATTTTGGCTAATCATACAGGTACGTAACTTTATGAATTTTATTCTGTCTTAATCTTTACACAGGGAATATTTTTAGTAATACTTGGGTAGGTTTTGCTTAAGGCCCGCTAGAAGTTGTGTTTGTATTTTGCTGCGACATTTATCTAATCTGTTAAAATATTACAGGTACCAATCACTAGAAACTATCCTGACCACTTATCTTTATCGGCCTGGATGTGTTTTATTGGGACGGTACAATGTGGGATGTTTGCATTGTTTACGCGATCCGTACATGGAAGCCTGGAAAAGTAACTCTGTTTTTCAAATTTGGATACTTGTTTATTAGCTGGTAATACATCTGTTATGCATTTCACAGGTCTAGTACATTAGTTAGATGCACTTGGTTTTTTTATATCCTTATTGTTCATGATTCAGGGGATTTTTGGTTCTGGAATCTCTTTTCATATTGCGCAAGGCATGGGTTATCGAAGAAAGTAAGAGGTCCTGTATTTCAGCAATGTTCAATCCTTTAAACACAGTTCATTGTTCCATCTTCGCTTCTAATTTCTACAAGAACAGTTACTATTTCGGTGGCACAAGTTAAACTTAAACATACATAAAATTATTGATTTCTCTATGACCAAACTTTTCAGCGATGTTTTAAGCGTCAAAATGCTGTTTACAATAATTGCTGAATTTTTGTATAATAATGTGATTTTTTTTGTCTTGAAACTACAAGCGTGATAGGGTGCTTATTTATGTTTTTTTTTACAGTGCATTAGGGAATATAACCGGGCTGTATGTGGTACTATGGGGTCAAGCTAAGAGTGATCAGAAGCTAAATGAAGTTGCAAGTGAAGCAATTGCTGATATCAGAAAATGATCAAATTAAGACGGTTCAAGTCGTGGTTGATGGATCTAACTTAACTGAACCCTTTTTACCTAAAGAAAACAACACATCTTGATTCAGGTTATCTGACCGGGTGCTGTTGGGATTTTGTAGTGCGTGTTAAACCATATATCTCTGTACCCACCTCATGGTTGATCAAATGTAAAATCTTCACCTGCAGTAGTCACGTTGCCTTTATATTTATTATTTAAACCATATGAATCTGATCGTTTTAGCTAATGAAAGTTGGGTTGGAATTTTGATAGCAAGGGTTAACTACGTGAGAGTCGATGCCATATCTGCTTCGTCAGTATGCCATTTTGATAAGAAAAAGCAAAAAATATTGTCAAAAGAAGTCTGAAATTTTTTCATAACAAATGCTTTTTTTGGATGGCAAAGAAGTATAATATATAAACAAACTTGCCTAGTAATTTAGATCAACAGTATAAATGTTAAACCGACATGGGACATGGGTTAATGAGCCAATGTGAGGTAGTTTAAAAGTAATTTAAGGAAAAAAATGTAGGTTAAACGTACAAGTACGATCACCGATAATGTTGGGTACTTTTCAATTCATATGTCGATTGGGTGACACAAAAGTCTCGGTATATTTCTCTTCTTCAAAAGTATTGAGGTTATATAAACGTGGGTTGTGGTCTACTTTATATACAGTAGTTCATAGCCGTTACTCTGGGTCTTTAGCATGAGCCAATTCCGTCCATCATCAAGAGTAGTGGCTGCAGAAACAGGAGTTGGTACGCATCTCTGTATAAGTTGACCTCCCAATTCCATCTTCGTTCATCTTCAACAACATGACATCTGCGTAGAACTGAAATGACTTTGAATGGCGTTACGTCACCCACATGTACCATACTCGTCTTTGAACGGTTATTTTCGGATGTGTTTTGATTTTGGAGTAAGAGAGGTTTTATCTCAGTGACAATTTTCAGTCTTGTGTCAAACCTTACCAATATGTAGCCATATGTATTTAAAATACAAGATTTTTGTCTCAACAAGTACCTGCCAAACCAATGGACATTGGAAAACATTTGAAAGCATCTTTTAAATTGATCCTTTTCCATGTGTCTGATTTTAACGAGTATATATTATTCGTAGAAGTTGCTATAACTTTTTGTGGCCGCTTCGTTATTGGGTACTAGGTTCTATATATTTCAATGGAAACGATTCTTATCAAACTAAACTGCATACTACACAATGTAAATCATACTTATTATATTAAATTTTTATTGTAGAATGGAACCAAATAATATTCGAAGCTTGAGAACCATCGCAAAATTCTTAGGGACAGTTGTGTGAGTGACAAGTGCTGCAGCAATGACACTTGTCAAGGGCCCCAAGCTTCTGAACGCACAGTTGCCTTCAGAAAATTCTTTGCTGTCAAATTTAACTGAAAGTGATGATCGTTGGCTACTGGGTTGTTTATGTCTCTTTGCTGGCTGTTGTTGGTGGTCATTTTGGCTAATCATACAGGTACGTAACTTTATGAATTTTATTCTGTCTTAATCTTTACACAGGGAATATTTATAATACTTAGGTTTTGCTTAAGGCCCGCTAGAAGTCGTGTTTGTATTTTGTTGCAAGTTATCTAATCTGTTAAAATCTTGCAGGTGCAATCAATTAGAAAGAAACTATCCTGACCATTATCTTTTCGGCTGGATGTGTTTTATGGGACAGTTACAATGTGGAGGGTTGCATTGTTGGTTTACGGATCATACATGGAAGTTGAAAAATTAACTTGTTTTTTAACTTGGAAATTGTTTATATGCGTTAATAACATTAGTTAGATATTTTCACGGGTCTATTATTGTTTGTGTCTAAACAAACTAAGCACACTGGTTTTTTTTTCATCTGTTTTTTTTAATGATCAGGGATTGTTTGGTTACGGATCTCCATATTTGTGCAGCATGGGTTATCAAAAAAGAGGTCCTGTATTATCAGCAATGTTTAATCCCTTTAAACAGGTATTGTTACTATTTTGCTTCTATATTTCTACAAGTACAATTATACTTCGGAAGGCAAGTATACTTAAATACATACCCAACTTTATATAACATGTATTATGGCAAATTTTTCACGATTGTTTTAAAGCGATGCACAAACCGTTTTCCAGTTTACTCGCTAGCATTCAGCAAGTTGATATTTTTTTCATCTTTTTGTATATTAATGCTGAACTTTTTTTCTTGAACTACATATGATAGGTGCATTAGGAATCATAACCGGGTTGTATGTTGTACTATGGGGTAAAGCTAAAGATGTGAAAGATCTGAAAGAAGAACAAGCGAAGCAATCACTGATATCACAAAATGATCAAATCAGGACGGTTCAAGTCGTGGTCGATGGATCTAACTTAATCGAACCCTTTTTACCTAAAGAAAACAACATTGTGATTAGGTTATTTGCAACCGGGTGCTGTTAGGTAAGTACTACCCATGGTCTGATCAAATGTAAAACAATTATCCTGCAACCTTGTCACGTTGCTATTATTTTTATTCATTTAAATCATTTGGCATGATCATTTTAGCTAAAGAAAGTGGGATGGAATTTTGTAGCAAGTGTTAACCAAGTAGATAGTCAATGCCATATCAGCTTCGTAAAAAATTGTCAAAAAAAGTCTGAAATTATTTCACAAGAAATGCTTTTCTTTGGACGGCAAAGAAATATAATATATAAACAAACCTGCCTAGCAATTTAGATCAACAGTACAAATGTTAAACAGACATGGGACATGGGTTAATGAGCCAATGTGAGGTGTTTTAAATGTTTGGTGACACAAAAGTCTCAATGTATTTGCCTCCTTCAGAACAATTAAAGTTATTTAAACGTGCGCTGCTTCGTAGTGCTTGTTCTCAGCGGTCTATTTATATAGTTCATAGCCGTACTCCGGGTTTGCATTACCATATCCAGTCCCTCATCAAGTGCAGTGGCCGCCCGCAGAAAATGGTGTAGATACGCTTCCTGTGTTATAAGTTGACACTTCTCCAGTCTCCCTCTTCGTGATTCTGCACAACTCGCATATCACTTGAACATGATCTAATACTAGACTAGGGGAACTTGATAGTGTATCAGTATTAATGGCCCAGGCACATTAATAAAATGCTCAGATCAATCCCTAAACAAATGTCCATCAGCTAATCACCTAATGGCGCATCACTTACAAACCCAGTACACACTTGGCTTGGTAACTTATCCTTTACGCATGACTATTCATGTAGAGGACCGATGTCCCCCCACTGTCACTAACATTTAAGGATGTACCATCCGACACCTGAACAATAGGGCGCACAACCAGCACTCACTTTCACGAGCCAAGGAGAATGGTCACACATGTCCTCTTTGTCTGCTATCGGATGATCAACACGTGGTCTCTCCACTACTATTGGTCACTCCCTAAAGGGTTTACCTCTAAGCCCTAATGCTTCCCCATAATATAAAGCATTCATAACTTCCTCAAGTAAGTTCATCTACTTGGCATACAACCGTTATACACAGTAACCTCACACATTACAAAGATGGTTTGTTCAAGTGTTACCCGAGCTTCATGATCCTTATCAAACCATAGGGTCCTTACCGTTCAACACAAAAAACCAAGCAACACAACCATCCCAAATTCTCTGTTAAACACGTTTTACATACCATACATAAACAGTTATAATTTCCAAACTTAAGTTGAAGTGTTGAAATCAAGAAGTGAAAAAGAATTATGTTTTTGTGGTTTACAACCGAAAGCGAACTAAATATGAATTTGATTTTGTGATTTGATATGATACGATCTAACTTCGATGGCTTTCGTTATGTTTTGCCTCCAAATATATTCAAACCAAGGAAACTTGTCTGTTTAATTTTTTCATTAATCGTGTTTAATTAACGGATAACTTAATGTGGATACTCTCGGTTTTATCACTTTTTATTTAAGTTATTTATTTCAATTAAGTAAAAAAACAAACAACTTTTCACATGACTTAATAAATTAAGTTATTTTATATTAAGTCGATTAAGTTCAAATCAAACACCACCTTAATTATCAAACCCAATAAACTAGAAAACTGAATTGGTGAACACCCATTTGTGGAGGTGAGTAGCAAATATTAGAGTTTAGATATATAAATCTTGAGAAAAGTTCAATTGAGGACAAGCTTCTCCCTACATACTAAGGGATTAATCTCAACCACACAATATTTTTACTTAATAAACAAGATTAAACCTTAAAAAACATCCACCACCCCCTTCATACCTTTGTGTTTTTTAATTAAAACACACTTTCACCCCTAATTTTAAAAATCACATGTCGCAAAAAATGTAAAACGTTAAGATACATAAATTACACCATCATGATGAGCATTTAATTATCTTTCAATAGATGGGCACTTTCATATACTTTTGACAAACTTTTTTTTTGTTTTTTGGTATTGTTGTGTTTTTTATCGGTGTAGTATTTTGTTTGATATATCACGTGTGATATTACACTAATTTGTAAGTTAGAACACTTCACATGCTTTCGTAAAACGGGTATAAATATTCGTGTGAAACTCTAACTGATTCATCATTTGTGGCATTGAAAAGTACACATTCTTAGCTTTCCAACAATTTATCACACATAATTTTTGGACCTTCAAATCAAAACAGTTTATTTATAGAGGTTGGTGAATATCGAAGAATTTTATTTATTATAATCAAACCCGCTTGAAGTATCACATGTGATATAACATATCCGTAAATTTGAACATTCAACATGATGTCATAAAATGAGCATAAATATTTGTGTAAACATTAAACGATTCATCATATTCGACATTAAAAAATAAAATCCTTAGCTTTCTAACTATATATCAAACATAATTTGAGAAAATTTAATTCAAACACCCTTTTCCCACAAAATTATATTCTAACCCTTTTAATCCTAGTAACAGTATAATATCACAAGTGAAAGATAACATTGATTACATGTTAAGAATTTCAAAAATAACCACAATTAGTGTCACATTATATTGCTTTATCATCTGTGATATTAGTCATATGTGGAATACCATAACTAATGTCATATTATATTCTTTTATCACTTGAGATTTTATTATTAATTATTTATCACTGGTGATATTACAATGTCAGGGCAAATTCGAAGGCGGATTTGGAAAGTCTGAAGGCTAATGTTGTTTTCAAATAGTCTTAGAATATCATATGTGGTAAAGAAATTTTATGTATATATTACTTCTGATATATTATACCTAGTGGTTAGGGGTTTAGGGTTTTGGTATAGGGTTTAGTGGTTAGGGGTTTAGGGTTTTTGGTATAGATTTTAAAATTTATGTATATATCACTTGTGATATTATACCTAGTGGTTAGAGGTTTAGGGTTTTTGATATAGAGTTTAGTGGTTAGGGGTTTAGGGTTATTGGTATAGATTTTAAAATTTATGTATATATCACTTGTGATATTATACCCAGTGGTTAGGAGTTTAGGATTTTTAGTATAGGGTTTGGTGGTTAAGTGTTTAAGGTTTTTGGTATAGGGTTTAATGGTTAGGGAGGGGAGTTTTGGGTTTTTGGTATAGGGTTTAGTGGTTAGGAGTTTGGGGTTTAGGGTTTTGGTATAGGGTTTAGTGGCTAGGTGTTTAGGGTTTTTGGTATAGATTTTAAAATTTATATATATATCACTTGTGATATTATACCTAGTGGTTAGAGGTTTAGGGTTTTTGATATAGAGTTTAGTGGTTAGGGGTTTAGGATCTTTGGTATAGATTTTGAGGTTTATGTATATATCACTTGTGATATTATAACTATTAGTTAGGGGTTTAGGATTTTTGGTATAGGATTTAGTGGTTAGGTGTTTAGGGTTTTTAGTATAAGGTTTAATGGTTAGGGAGAGAGGTTTAGGGTTTTTGGTATAGGGTTTAGTGGTTAGGGGTTTAGGGTTTTGGTATAAGGTTTAGTGGTTAGATGTTTAGTGTTTTTGGTATAGGGTTTAGTGGTTAGGGTTTTTGGGTTTAGGTTTATTAGTTAGGGGTTTAGGATTGTTGATATAGGTTTTAAAGTTTATGTATATATCACTTGTGATATTATACCTAGTGTTTAAGGGTTTAGGGTTTTTGGTATAGGGTTTAGTGGTTAGGGGTTTAGGGTTTTTGGTATAGATTTTAAAGTTTATGTGTATATCACTTGTGATATTATACCTAGTGGTTAGCGGTTTAGGGTTTTTGGCGTAGGGTTTATTGGTTAGGGGTTTAGAGTTTTTGGTATAGGGTTTAGTGGTTAGGGATGAGGGTTTAGGATTTTTGGTATATGGTTTAGTGGTTAGGGGTTTAGGGTTTTGGTATAGGGTTTAGTAGTTAGGTGTTTAGGGTTTTTGGTATAGAGTTTAGTGTATAGCGGTTTAGGGTTTTTGGTATAAGGTTTGGTGGTTAGGGGTTTAAGGTTTTTGATATAGGTTTTAAAGTTTATGTATATATCCCTTGTGATATTATACCTAGTGGTTAGGGGTTTATGTAACACCCCCAAAATGGGTCGCAGCAGAAATATATCCAGGAGTGTTACTTCATTATACAATAGCACAAGATACAAGAGAACGACCTCTAAATGAGTCGTTTGAAAAGTAATCTCGTTGGTCTAATTAAAATTAAACTTGTTATAACATTTGTCCCCAAAGTTGCATCAATGTGTAAGACTAAAATAATACAACGAGATTTGATAGTTTGAATGTAAGAAGAAATCCATGAATGTAATCTTGTAAAATTTGGACTCTAATGCACATCAAGTAAGTCAAGCATCTTATTCACCTGAGAAAAACATGCTTAAAAGTGTCAACATAAAGTTGGTAAGTTCATAGATTTATGTAAATGTAAATGTGGGATCAAAAGAGTGTATTGTCTACTGCTTTAACCACAATATCATGATAAGTGTTTAGTGGCTACTGCTTTACCACAGTATTACAAAATGAGTGACGTTCAATAAAAGTAGTGTGGATCACAAGATTTATAAAGTGTGTGACAATGTAACACATACAATATCACAAAATGTAATTACGACTGCACTAAGCTCATGAAACTGACGCTACGACATGAATGTACGCAATTTAATGCCAATGAATGCCCCATGATAGTGGGCTTTGTGGGTTATTGCTACTTAGGCACGCTACGTAATTATTGTAAAGATTGAAGAAAGTATTGTACATGTGTCATTTTGTAAAATAAGCAAGTATGTAAATGAGTTTGGAATCAATCATGTAAACGAATTTGTAAACGAGTTTGTAAACGAGTTTGTAAATGAGTTTGTAAGTATGTAAATGAGTTTGGAATCAATCATGTAAACGAATTTGTAAATGAGTTTGTAAGTAAGCTATGAAAACAAGTATGCAAATGAGTTTGTAAGTAAGCTATGAAAACAAGTATGTAAACGA
>BQNB010013667.1:63347-76700 GCA_026074375.1 Tanacetum coccineum
TTGGTGAAAATGTTTTAACATTAAGGCTTTTTGGTATTTTTAAAGGTATTGTCATCTTGTGAGTTGACCAAGGTTGACTTTTGTTGACCTTTGCTAGTAAATTCCCGGCTCTTGTGTACTCATTCCGTCTCGTGTTTGTTTTTGCCCGGTTTTTGGCTCTTTTCTTATGATTTATGTGATTCTTGCAATATCCGTACCTACACATCACCAAAGACAAAATAAACATATACAAGCATAATTTTGCACAATTTCATCTTTTAGGGTCATTTTTGGAATAAAACGGATATGTGATTTCTCACATATCACAAACATGTACGAAGCTGTGTTGTAACATACGAGGATTCGAAACGTCAAGAGATGTTGATGTATGTTGAGATAAAATATGATAACGAGTAACTTGTACATTTGATGTTATGTATTACAAGTTACAATTTTGTCTTTATCAAAACAAACGAGAATGTGTAGATTAAATACCGTAATATTTGCACTAACATAGAGTAATCATCTAATATGAGTAAGGTATAGAGGTTTCCTCCGTAACTCCGTAAGACAGATGGACCGAAGAGATCCATATGGAGTAGTTCTAAGCATCTAGTCGTTGAGACTATATTCTTAGCTTTGTGACTAGCGTGATCTTGTTTTCTAATTTTGCAAGCATCACAGAAATGTTGATCAAACTTAAGCTTAGGTAAGTTTCTAACTAATTTCTTAGATGCTAACGATTGAATGAGATGCATATAAGCGTGGCCTAACCTCCTATGCCACAGCGTGGAGTTTTCATCAATCGTTGCAAGACAAATTTTGTCTTTTGGCTTATTTCCTAATTTCATAACGTATAAGCCTTTCTTCCTAATACCTCTACATATAACCTTACCGTCCTTAGTGATTTTACTATCATCTTTAGAGAAAGTTACTCTACATTTATTATCACATATTTGTCCTACACTTAGCAAGTTGAATCTTTAAGTTATCTATATGTTCTACATTATCTACACTGAGAGAGTCATTAGAAATCGTACCTTTGCCAATGATGTTACCGCGAAGATTACTACCAAAAATTACATTACCTCCGTTGTATGCCTTGTAGGTTGAGAAGAGCTTTCGGTCACCCGTCTTGTGTTTAGAGCATCCACTATCCTTTATCCACTCATCGGGTTCCAAGTCAACTTCAAGGCATATCTATTTATATAAGACAATAACTCAAACATTTGGTCCCTAATATCTCATGGGTCTAAAGTTGTTAGTGCTAAACATCTCATGCATTTGATGCATATGATTAGGATGTGGAAATGGAGGATACATTTCCCATGGCATGTAACTTTGAGGTTGGAAGTTGTTCCAAGTTACGAGAAAACAACGAGGTTGGTTTTGTTGACCAACATTCCTTTTTGGTTGTGGTGTTTTAGAACGAGGATAATGATTATTGACTTTTCTAGGTGGTGGAGTTTTTGACCTAAAATTTGGTTTATAAAATCCAACTCTGAGTTTTAACGATGGTTTATAAAATTGTTTAACCTCATTATCACTAGCAACGGGTATTTTAACATTGTTTACCATTACGTGTTTTGGTCTAGGACCCAAAATGGATTTTTGAAAGGAAACGGATTTTTCGGGTTCTGGTGAACAGACAGGCAGCCCCTTGATTGCTTTGGTGGCCGTCGGGACTTTATGGGGGCTGCCCATAGTATTTGGGGGACCGCCACCAGAGGACGTTTCTTTATGAGATTTTACAAATTTTATTTTCTTAGACTTACTAGTTGATGCTTCACATGAGTTAAACCCTAAACCTAATTTATCACCGGAGGGTTTTTGATTGCTTAACATTTCATTTAAGCAATGTGTGCTCTTTTCAAATTTAGTTAGTTTAAGAGCTTCTTCTTTGAGTTTTTCGTTGTCAACTTTAAATGATTGACAATTTGTACATTCGAAATCAACTCCCTTGTTTTTATCTAATGTAGACAATTTTAATTTTAGTTCACTAAGTTTATTTTCTAAACTATTTCTAGTAACTTTTAGTTGTTTATTCTTAGTGATTATTTTCAAACTCATCTTGCAAAGTTTATCATATTATTTATCTAAAGTAAAATCATATATTGATGAAAATTCATCGCTAAAGTAAGAGAAATTGGAACATACCTCCTTTGATGCTTGAGCCACAAGACATGTTTCGTCTTTAGCCTTTTCATCATCTTTTTCACCGCTATCACTCCAAGAACCTCCGACGAATGCTCTTTGGTTCACGTCTTTTGGTGGTTTTAGACATTCTCCAATAAGATAATTTGGATCACTGCATCTAAAACACTTCCTATCCCTCTTGCCGTTCTTGTCGTCTCGGCTTCTTTGGAACGTCTTTTTGTCATTCCGTGGTTGTCTTACAAATCTACCTCTTTTCTTAAAGAACTTCTTGAAGTCTCTAACTGCCATGACGTATTCTTCGTCTCTACTTTCGGAAGTCAAACACTCCTCATCACTAGATTCCTTCTTAGCCTTTAGAGCAAGAGATTTTCTTTCTCATTTATCTTTGACTATTTCGAAATCTTTCTTGATGATCATCTCGTGAACTTTGAGGTTCCCGATGAGTTTATCAAGTGACAGTGATGTTAAGTCTTTCGACTCTTCAATCGACGTGACCTTTTCCCTCCATTTGGGATGTAGAGCCCTAAGAAACTTTATAACATAATTCTTGCTAGAATAACCTTCATCAAGAGCTTTTAGACTAGTAATAATAGTATTAAACCTAGCAAAAGCACTATGAAATGACGAATTGTTCATATTGTTGTACCAAAAGGTCAATCTTGTTATCTTTGACTTGGTTATTACCTTGATGGGTGATTACCAAAGTTTTCCAAATTTCTTTTGCTGTATTACACATGAAAATTCTTTCATATTATTTTTTTGGCAAAGCATTGTAAATAACCATTTTGGCTTCGTTATTTTTCGCAAGCCTCTTTTTAAGATCATCACTTTGTTTTTCAAAAAACCTCATCTAGTTTGGTTTCTAGATTTTGTTAAATAGGTTAAAAATCACCGTTAATAATAACATGCCAAAGATCAAGATCTTTTGATTTAACATATGTTTCGAATCTATTTGTCCAATAAATAAAACTATCACTTTCAAAGAGTAGCGGTCTTTGCATGGATTGCCCTTCTAGATATTTGTCAGAATCCATAAATCGATCCAAGCTTTAGAATACAATATATTTTAAAAATCTTGAGTGACCTCGGCTTCTGATACCAATTGTGGAAACTAGAAGGGAGGGAGGGTTGAATAGTTTAAGGTTAATTTGCGTTTTAAAATTTTACTTCTAAAATTGTTAGATTCGAGTGTATGTTCAATCAATCAACAATATAAACCAATCAATGAAACTATCTACTTGTAATATCAATACAAATTATAAATGAGAAACTCAAACAATAAAGAGATAAGAGAAAGAACGATCAAACCAAGACACCAAGATTTATAGTGGTTCGATTACGAAGCTCTTCTTCGCCCTACTCCACTCCCCGAGTATCCGACTCGAGATTTCACTATGTCAACAAGCTCTCTTCAGGCGGAGAAAACCGTTTACACGTCACTTACGTTATTTTTCGACACTAAGCTAAATTTCGAGTCCTAATTTTAGCTAGAACCAATCTACCACTTCACAAGAACTATATAATCACAAGATCTACACTATCGAATTTACACACTATCCGACTTATACATTTCGTTTCTTGACGAATACGAGTGTTCTTCTCTTGCACTTGATAGAAGAAGAAAGAAGATAGAAGATGAGATTTGATCACTTGAAACAATATTAAACTATGTTAGTGATCAAGATATTTAGTGAGAGAAAGAAGATTTTTAGAGAGAGAAAGGTGACTAAAAAATTCGTGCTAAGAGGTGTGTTTTTCTGCTGAAAATAGTGCAGTATTTATAGCCAGGATAATCCAACGGTCAGCTGGTGACGGTCCCGACGGTCCCAGAGATATCTGGGGGCCGCCCCTAGACTGACTCTCCGATTTTTGTCCTTTTGTGGGGAAGGTTTATCCTGGTTTGTTTGTTTCTTTTTTTGGGAGGGGGGGGGGGGGGTGGAACTGAATTCAAAATTTATGTTTTTAAATAAAACATTATTTTTTATTTAACAAAACTATTTTATGTAATTTTGTAAAATTATAGTTTTGCAGAAATGTGATGGATTTAAGAAAAAATTATTTTCTTGATCACTAATTAAGTTTAATGATTTGTTTATCCATACCTTAAGTGATTTATGTCGAAATGGAAGTTTACGATTAATAACATGTAAACGTTTATTTTTATCGTGAATGTTTTTACATTTTGTCATCTTCAAAACGTAAAGGAGTCAAAAAATATAAATAACGTTTTTAAGCATTATTTGTATTAATAGATTATTTTTTCAAAAGATAATCATAATCTCCTCATAATCTTGCATGACAAACATACCCTAAAATAGTTCATGTCACAATTTTAAGCTTAATGGGCTTATGTACAAAACCTTGAGTTATTTAAAATGTATTATTTTGATGTATGATAATTGAAGTGAGTTAGAAAACTATTAGCTTAAAACTTATGCATTTTATTTTCTATTTAGAATGATTTTATGATTGTTATCGGCAAAACATAGAATGATCGTAAAATATAAATAAACGTTTTTACGGCTTATTTGTATTAACAACTTTAAACCGCGAACCAACTTTAAAAAAATCTCATTTTATTGCTTTGACTATGACCCATTTTTTATACATTGTTCATAAAAATTCATAATTTTCCTCCATCTAAATGACAGTTGTTCAATTGTTAATGGGATGACAACTAAAAACAAAAGTTTTGTATCATAAATTGAATATGCATTTTATCATATATGTATAACAAAAGTTTAAAGGGACACCACCATTATAGCTCAACCATCATTTATTCAGATATAGTGATTGACAGTGATGGTAAGTGAATGTGATGAAAATGAAAAAAATGAAAAAAATTATAATATGGTTGATGGTGGTAGTGGTGGTTATCAACAATGAAAGGACATGAAGGGATTGTTTAAACAGTGAAGGACGAGTTTGCTCATCACCCTTGAGGCACGTGCAAAGCTGTTAGTCTAGATAACGTTGTTAGCAAAAAAAAGACTAAGGGTGAGAACTTAAAGGACTTTGAGGACTATAAAATCTAAAAAATGATGAAAATGATAAAATATAAAAATTGATTATACTTAAAGGACCAACGGTGCACTTTAGTCTTTTGTAAATTAACCGCCCTACCTACCTACCAAGGAAGCACTAAATAGAATGTTACCCAAAAAATTATCTAATATATACAATTATTGGGACATCTTTATTATTTTATTATTAAATATATTGTTATAAAATTAAGCCGATACTATCCTATTGTACCCGACCCGTGGTATATGTCTGTTATAGACTTCTTTTAGGGTGACCCGGTTTCTTTTCTATGTCTCTCTTTTAGGTAACCATCCTTTTCTTTCCAACCTACTCACATATCATCCGCTTATACTACGTGTTACAATATCCATGATCCACAACATCATCTACCGACTTACACATACACCAAATCCATTCACTCACTTTCATTCTCACACTAACACAATATCAAAAAAAATTATACCTAAAAAATTCTAAGAAGATCATCATAGTTAAGGTCGGCGTTGAAGAAATTACGAAACCCAACAAAAGCCCGATGAGCTTTATCTTGATGAACAACCAATCATCAAAGATGTTAAGGAAGAAGATGAGCTTTATCTTGATGAACAAAAGCCCGATGAGCTTTATCTTGATGAACAACCAATCATCAAAGATGTTAAGGAAGAAGATGAGCATGCTGATGAATATGTCGACTCTGATGATGATGAGGATGACAAGGATGGTGACATCACAACAGGTTCTTACATCTTTTTTTTATGTTTTATCATATTTGTATTTGCTTTAGGAGGTGTTTATTTCAGTTTATATAGCTAACTTATCACTTATTTGGTTTTGAGCTTATTTTGAAACTTTTCGGCTTATATAAGTTTATTAGGTTTGAAATTTTTTGGCTTATTTAATTTTATCAGTTCTAACAAACTTATAAGTCGACAAGTTTTAAAATAAGCCACATAAAGCAGGCTTATGAAACATAAGCTCAAAATCAAATAAGCTATAAGCTGGCTTTATAAGCAGAAACAAACACCCCCTTAATGTCTGTTTAGAAATGACATAGTTTTAGGACTATTTAGTTGTTTTGCTTTTACATATAAAAGTAGGATTTGCGGATAAATAATGATATGGTGATGGAAACAGGTGGTGGTCTGGTAAGCAGAGTAGATCTCAAAAGAAAAGCCGTAAGGCTATGTTGAAACTCGGGATGAAGGTTGTTCTTGGTGTTAGTAGAGTTACTATTAAAAGAACCAAAAATGTAAGTTAGTGTTGCATTCTGTCGCGCCGAGAGGAGTTGCAAGTCCCTTCAGGTAATGTCAGCCTTCTTCAATGGGTGGGGTCTTCTGTTGGCAATGTTGGTGACCCGACATGCTCTTTATGTAAACATTGTGCTTTCTTTGCTCCCACTGTTTTCTAGTACTAATTTGCGCCTGCCAGTTCTTTTGCAGATGATCGCCTTATCATTGAGACCACATATTTCTTCGAAGAATTCTATACCGCAGGCTGGGCTCATAGGTTTGTTTGCTTACCCTAATTACCCAGCAGTCTATTAACTAATGTTTTGCGGCTCAGTTATATATTCCACATTCTTTTTTACTTGGTGTTGCGGATAGCGTTGCTGTTAACGGTTCTGCCACATGTGATACCAGTCCAGTTGGGCGTCAGAGAGCTACATGTAACTGTGAGCATTTCTATTTACGGGTGATAAATGTATGCGCAATTTCCATTTGACAATTTTGATAATGTGTGCGTCATTCTAACTTGATCGTTTAAGAAAGTTGATAAAACAGTTACATATAAGTTCGTTCGTGGTACATGTATGACTACGACGCGTTTTATGATTTAGGCGTATAATTTATGCATATTTGTATTCTATGTAGTTGATGTGATTCTTTTAACCCAAAAGTATGTATCTTTTCGTTACACAAGACATGTGTCTGAGAAAATTTCTACTATGATCATGTGTCAGTTGGTCGCAAAATTAGAAAGTATAAACCTAACATTAGGTTTTTTAGGCACACACTTAATATGTTTATCAGGTTATCGTACACTTTGATATGTTGGGACCATGTTACTAAAAAATAAGGTAAGGTATGTTCGGGTTAGGCTGTTACCTACGTGCTCACTATAAGTATATATGGATGGTGCATTTTTGAACTGTATACTCCAAGTTGGACCAAAATCATTTTATCAACTATTTTCCATCACTTTCTTCATCTCATCTCTTAATTCTAGACATGGTTTAATTCGGACCCGTTGGACGAAAAATAATTGATACCGCACGTGTTTAGGTCAAAAAGATTGAAAGAGATGGGGTTGAAAAGGAAGAGCATCATTATTTTTTATGGAATCAAGGAGGCCTGATAAATTAGTAAAAGAAAGATGGACAGGCTCCTTTTCTTTTTTTTCTTTTTTTCTATTAGTGTGTTTATATTGTTATGTGAAGTGGATAGCATTACATGGTTATTGCTCATATCGTCTGTTTGTCTAAAGTTTCAATAGCATAATCTCTGAAAATTTTTCACTGACCTTAAAATTATGAACCCGATTAAAATATGAAGTCCCCTGTAGCTCTTTTGACATGCATGTATGTCATATCTGGCAGATGCATATATATTAGATATACAGGTGATATGACCATTCAACTTGATCTTTGTTAACTTTTAGTGGCATACAACACTGAAACAGAAAGTTGACCAAATTGTTTCTGAATATTTTCTTCAATATAGTCATGGAACTCTAGAGCCCTGAATTTTGCCTGCCAACTTTGGTATCCTGTCACGTAGTATGTGTAGCATGCTACTTTTTTTGATAAGTCTAATAAAAATTATACATTTTTTTAGCAGATGGCTTAAGGCGCCGCAGCATGTGAATATGTTTGCCGCAGCATGTGAATATAGTTCGAGTTAAAGTTCAGGCGGGCAATGATTGTGTCAGCGTCCTAGCTTACGTTATATGATCGGATCAGGAAACGATATTAGAAAAAAGGTGTGATGAAAAATGGCTTGGGGACATATGCGAGTGAGTCTTGCAGCAGGGTTTGCACCTGTAATTTCGTCAAATCCAGTAGATGTGATAAAGGTTAGAGTAATGAAGGGGCGATTGATTGTGCGGTTAAAACAGTTGAGGCGGAAGTGTCGATGGCGTTCTACGATCAGGTACCACACGGACTATTTATCAAACCTATATCAGCGGTTCTTCCGTATGTACAAAGGGTTCCTAAGAGTTGTTCAAAAGTTTTAACTATTTTGTTGATAGTTATAATCTGTAGGCCTGACACTCTAATAGGCTTAGCATTTAAGGCACAAGCGATATTCAGTTGTCTTGAGAATTTGGCTGAAAGCAATTATGGTACTGAAACCGGATCAAACCCATTTTCATCAACCTATTATCTATAAATTGGTCGATTTAACCGTAGCAATATATAAATCTGATATGAAATACCTATATTCGATGCATTACTTCTGAATATAACTTGCAATTCTTCCTTACAGGTTTGCTTCGCAATATGTTTTGATACCAATGTTTAGGATGATCTTTGAGCAAAAGAATGAAAAATGTTGCAACTAAAAGCTACATCAGCTCATATAACATATAAGTAAAGTCATTTCCTGCTGTTTAGTAGTAATTTTATTCATTTCGTCTCTATCAGTAGCAAGTGAAACTTACTTCTCTCCCTGTCAAGATTTTAATAATCAATAAATTCAGTTTATCAATATTCGTCTTATAATAGGGCTATTTATCAAGCATGCAAACATTGTGACGCCCGTTTCTGGTATGAGGAGCGTATAAAAAAATTTGGCGATTGCTTTTAAATTATAATCAGAAGTAGGAAAAACAGTTTGTTTGACCATAAAAGTCAAATATATACGCATATTTATGCAAACTTTACAAGAGGTTGATGCTTATTTTGTTATTCTTCAGGAAGCTTACACAACAACTCTGTTTTCGAGCAAAGGCACAACACATTCTTCCTCACCGTAGCCAGCAGCATAGAGGTATGTCTTTACTGCTAAAAAGAGCAACATAATTTTTCAGCCTATTTTGGTCTTTATACTTTTATAGTATTGATTGTGTTGACACAATTTTTTTCAGGCTGTTACTTAATCAGCCTGCTCAACCCGCGTCTACTTTTTCTTTTAAGATTCTATATATTTTGGTCCACGACTTAGTGATGTTTTGCTGAATGCAGGTAAATGCGAAATAATGCACAGATTACAACGAATGTCACTTGATCTTCCCGCCCGAAAGACGGGTGTATGCTACTATCTTTTTTCTTTTTCAATTGTGTTTTCTATATATTGCATTGTCATATCATAGTCATTCAAATGTATGTATACAAACTTATTTGTTGGTTGGAGTTGAAATAGTCAAACTTATTTGTTGGTTGGAATATTGCTATTACTATATTTTGTTTGTTACAAACTGTTCAGTTTCTATCTATAATATTTTGTTTGAAGAGCGGAGAGGGGTTGCAAACGCCCCGCAGCAAAGCGCGGACAAACCCCCCTCGTTGTAAACAAAACACACACCGAAAAGACCGTGACTCCCACGCAGATCTACTTTACTTTACTTTCAGACACTCACACACGCACACTCACACCGTAACCATACTTTCAACCAATAACACCCTTCCACGTCACCAAAACTACCTCTCTCATAGATCACTCCCCTTATTTAACACGTGTCATATAACTCTTCATCATTTCAACACCTCTCTTTATCTCTAACACACACACACTCACACACACTAAAAACACACAGTTGGTGTGGTGATTATGGCGGGAAGGAAGAGACGGAGGCTTAAATTGATGTGATTTGAATCGTGACAAATGGGTCATTAGACTACTTTTGTTCCAAACCAGATCGTGATCTCACTCAGACTTTGAGCAAGTTTGAGCCAAGATCACGACTCGGCCATTGTATCGCGATCCGCGATACATGTAATGATCTTTACTCAAACTTGCTCAAAGCCTGAGTCAGAATCACAATCTGGTTTAGGACATAAGTAGTCCAATGACCCATTTGTAATCTTAGTATAGTTTTAGTATCATCGTGAACTTGTTGACTTTGTATAAAAATACATGAATGTTTTTTTTTTCTTGTTGATCACGGTTTCATATCATTGCATACTTGCTCATAAAGTTTTCTAGTTAGATTACAATGTAACTTAATTACTAATGTTTTGTGATTTTCTTGTATAGTATAGATGTCAACTACAATGGAATTATTTCTTGCTAAGTGCGAATGTTGCGGATTAACGGAGGAGTGTACCTTTGAATACATATACAAGATTCGAGAACGATATCATGGCAAATGGATATGCGGATTATGTGGAGAGGCTATATAAAAGACGAAATTTCACGAGGCGAAAAGCTGATTAGCACCAAACAGGCAATGGCTCGTCTTATAAACTTTTGCAAGGAGTCTAAGCCGTCGAATAAGATGACTGAGCCCACGATTCATTTGATCGCGGCCATGAGACAGATCATGTTGCGTAGTTTGGATTCACCAACAGCGTTAAGGTCTATGCCAAATAGTCCTTTAAGGAGCACCGATAAAATAAAACTCAGTCGATCCGATAGTTGTATTGCAAATCTTTCGCTTGAGACGTCGTATACTACATTGCAAGAGATTATGAAGTGATGATCAGAAGTTTAATAAAGATAAAGAAAATATGGAAAATTGAAGAACAATGAAAAAAAGGTGAAGTAAATATTCTTGACAGATTAGAGGCCCGAGCTTGTTTGTGGGGTTTGGTCTATTAACTTTGTGGTTCGAGAAAATTGTACTATTGATGATTAATCGTTACGTAGCTAACTAACATCTATTTATATAGCAGATTACATGTCGAAAACTAAACAATACTAGTTGCAACTCGCAAGCAGAGCTCTTAAAATGATGTTAAGGTTAGTGTTTTACTCAGATATACGCGTCTTACATGCAGACCGTCGTGACCATTTTATAACTAAAATGTACCATTTCATTAAAACTACTATATCATAGCCTTTATCATTAATTCGAAATTTTTTTGAGAAGATGGTTTACCTCTGTAGTCTCATATACTGCTAGATGAGGTTGTCACCAGACCACAACAATGCTTAAGATAAAGGTGTGGCAATTTCGACCCGTTCACTTATAAATGGACCATTTTGGTCATATTTTATCAGTAAAGAATAACACAGACAAAGGTGGCGGGTCGGGCGGTCACGGGCCAAGGCTTGGGCTTAAGGCTAAACGTGAGATGAGGAGTGAAAAAACATGATAAGACGCGATAAAACGTGATGTGTAGAGGCTTTTTTGAATTCAGATTCGATAAAAATCGTATTTTTATATACATAAGAGAGCTTCGGCTGTTGGTGGGCAACCCGAAACATAGATGTTTACACAACTTCCCATTGATATCACCCACCTTGGCTCAGGCATCTTATCGTACACCCTGCAACAAGAAAAAAATGAGTTTAGCATGTCAAACAAGATGCACACAATCAGAACTGATTGCTTATGAATAGACTAATATGGGTCATGTTCGATCTCATATACATCAACATAAAATGTTAGCAAATAACAACGGGTCAAACGGACCAAAAGTGGCCCAAGATGTATCTTTTATGCATTAGACCTTCTAAATTAATTCACACTTCATATTCTTGATGTTATCATTTTGTTTCTGTAATGATACAATAAACAAGTGAAAAAAGTTGTGAATAACATATTAGCATATTTAAGGGAAAACACAAATGTGCAGGCCTGCAAGTTGACTCACTTATGAGCAAATTATCAAGTGATGTGATCCAGAAGTTGAAGTTATGGTTTTACAATTATGACAAGACATATGTAGTCCATGTCCATCGAATGTATAAGACTGTAAGTCGTGACGACATCAGAAACTCGACAATATAATTGTTACTTGATTTAAGCTTCATGTAATTAACACAAGTTTCGTTCTTTTTTTTCATATTTTTTTGGTTAAAAAGAATTCGTTGGAAACATCATGTGTGTTAATTATTTCAGACTGGTATCAACCCATATCTGAACCAAAAATAGTTTTTTCCAAAATTCATAACATGGTTTATTGTATGAAATTCAGCACGAGCTTTTTCTATAAATTTTAAGAGACAAAACATACAAAGTTTGCGCATAAAATTCAACAAATAAACTAAGTGCAGCTGTGCAGGGATTACTTTATCGGCTGTTTGGACATATTCGGTCTAAGGGGCTGTTTGGACATATTCGGTCTAAGGGAATGTTTGGACACAAACAAGTTTAAGGGGTTGTTTGGACCGAAACACTTTCATGGGCTGTTTGGACAATGGACAAAAAACTGTTCTATAGGGCTGTTTGGAACAAAAATGTAAGGCTGCTTGGACAGAAAAGAAAATGCCGTAAGGGCTGTTTGGACAGAAGCAAAGCTGAAATTCAGGACAAAACTTGTTTAAAGGGCTATCTAAACACATTTCCAAAGCAAAATTTTCATACAATGTTTATAAAATCAGTATAGAACGCATCTATTGAATTCTGTAGATAGCATAAAAGGAGACAGAAGAAGTTACTTAATACCGAATAAGTGTGGGGCAAAAAATTCCCATGACTTTTAAAAAAGTGCCCAAAACGCCCAGAAGCAAGATTTGCCACCTCCATTAAAGGTAATCCAGGAAAACCGGTCCAACTGACCTTTTTACTAAGTGTCGCCCGTTTTAGTCGGTTACTGACATGACCATTTGGCCAACTCTACTCAGGTACAAGTATGGAATATAGATTTCAATGAAAAGCTAAATTTATAAAATCAACAAACTTGGACCCAGTCTGATCAGATCTGAGCGGAGTCAGAGTTCAGAACTGCGATCTGGATTACAACGCAAGATGAAAAAATCACCAAATGACGTGACGGTAGATGATGCTATTGCAAAACACATCACACGGTTATTCATTTGAGGGTGCACTAACAGAATCCTACTGTTTTACAATGGATTACTAGTTGACAAGCCCGATTAGACGGAATTTTAAGATAAAAGTTTGATAAAGGAATCGAAGCTGCAGCTGATTGAAATGATGATTAAATTGACAGGTTACGCATTTAAGAACAAAAATTGTTGGGATCAGACTCAAAGGTTTGTAGCTTGTTATTAACATTAAAGATACAACACCACCTATTAAGACTTGTGCAAAGACTCATTCCTGATAAACCTATTGAAACATTAC
>BQNB010013668.1:2659-76697 GCA_026074375.1 Tanacetum coccineum
GTCGAACTCAAGGACTTACCTCCTCATCTCGAATACGCATTTTTAGAAGGTGACAACAAGTTACCCGTCATAATTGCTAAAGACTTGGGTGTCGAGGAAAAAGCTGCTCTCATAAAGGTCTTGAAGTCACACAAGCAAGCCATCGTTTGGAAACTCTCTGACATCAAGGGTATTATCCCAGAATTTTATACTCACAAGATTCTTATGGAAGAGGACTACAAACTGGCAGTTCAACACCAAAGACGGGTGAATCCAAAGATCCAAGATGTCATCAAAAAGGAGGTTGAAAAACTTCTTGACGCTAGATTAATTTACCCGATCTCGGATAGTCCTTGGGTAAGCCCCGTACATTGCGTACCGAAAAAGGGTGGCTTTACCGTTATTGAAAATGATGAAAATGAATTGATTTCGACTCGACTGGTTACGAGATGGCGTGTATGCATTGACTACTGAAAGTTAAATGAAGCCACTCGTAAAGACAATTTTCCACTACCGTTTATGGATCAAATGCTTGAGAGATTAGCGGGAAACGAGTACTATTGTTTTCTCGATGGTTTCTTGGGTTACTTTCAAATTCCCATCGACCCTCATGATCAAGAAAAGATAACATTCACGTGTCCTTACGGAACGTTCGCCTACCGTCGCATGCCTTTTGGCTTATGCAATGCACCAGGCACGTTCCAAAGGTGTATGGTGGTTATCTTTCATGATATGATCAAAAAAACAATGGAAGTCTTCATGGATGACTTTTTGGTCTTTAGGAATTCATTCGAAAATTGCCTCTCGCGCTTAGACAAGATGCTTAAAAGGTGTGAAGACGCCAATCTTTGTCTTAATTGGGAAAAAGTCATTTTATGGTAAAGGAAGGCATTGTCCTTGGCCATAATATTTCCAAAAAAGGGATTGAGGTTGATAAAGCTAAAATCGATGTGATTGCTAAGTTACCTCCTCCCACCACTGTAAAGGGTGTTCGGAGTTTTCTCGATCATGCCGGTTTCTACCGACGGTTCATTAAGGATTTTTCCAAAATTTCCCGACCATGACTCATCTTCTTGAGAAGAATACTCCGTTCATTTTCTCCGATGATTGTATTCAAGCTTATTGAAAACGTTAAAGAAAAAAATTACCGAAACACCAACTTGATTTGCCCCAGACTGGGACCTACCCCTTTGAGCTTATGTGCGTTGCAGCACTTTGCCATAGGTGCAGTCTTGGGGCAACGTCATGAAAAACACTTTAGTCCTATACACTATGATAGTAAAACAATAAACGAGGTGGAATCACATTACACCACGACGGAGAAAGAAATGTTAGTCGTGGTGTATGCCTTCGAAAAAATCCGGTCTTACCTCATCTTGAACAAAAGCATTATGTATGCGGATCACTCCGCCCTAAACTACTCTTTGCTAAAAAAGATTTCCAATGGCGAGAATGCTCCGTGGGTTTCTCCTCCTTCAAGATTCACATTTCAAATAATTGACACAAAAGGAAATCCGAGAATCTCGCGGCCGATCATCTTTCCCGATTAGAAAATCCTTATGAAAATGTGCGGCGCCCCAAAGGAGGTAAAATGAACGGGGGGAGTTTTCTCTCGAGAACACTAAAATATGGTGACTTTTCGTGGTGACTGGCTAGTACCCCGTGGGTTTGCCGATGAATGCAAATTACCCGCGGGAATTTCATTGTTAACGGGATGTCGTCCCACAAAAAACAAGTTTTTCAAGGATTTAAACACTACTTTGGGACGACCCCTATTTGTTCAAAATATGACGATCCAATGATCCGGCTTGTGTGCACGCAAAGAAGATTTGTCCAGCCTCAGCAGCTTGCCCATAGTGGACCCACCGGGGGACATTACGGTGCCAACTACACCGCCAAAAAGGTTTTTGACTCAGGATTTTATTGGCCCACGATTTACCGAGATGCCCATGACTTGGTCACCCGATGTGGCACTTATCAGCGTCTAGGAAAAATTTCGCAACGTGATGAAATTCCTCAAAATTCTATCTAAGTTTGCAAAATCTTTGACGTGTGGGGCATCGATTTCATGGGGCCGTTCCCGTCTTCACGAGGGAACAAATATATACACGTGGCGGTCGCCATTTTCAAAAAGGTTGAAGCGAAAGCGCGCCCCACCAAACGACGCCGAGTTTATTTGCAAATTTATTAAATCTCTCTTCCCCGATTCGGTGCCCCTTGTGCTATAATAAGTGATCGTGAAACCCATTTTGCAATGCACCAGTTGCCAAAGGTCCATGCGTAAATACGAGTTAACTCACAGTCTCTCCACCGGGTATCTACCCACAAACAAGTGGGCATGAGTATCCAATCGTGCTTGAAACGAATTCTTGAAAGACCGTGGCGAGACCGTGCATCTTGGTCGGATAAACTAGACGATGCACTTTGGGCCTTCCGTACAGCTTACAAAACACCCATCGGGTGTACCCCATACAAGCTCGTGTACGAAAAGGTATGTCATCTACCGATCGAGCTCGAGCACAAAGCCTACCGGTCCTTGAAGCATGCAAACTTTAACCTTGAGACCGCTGGTGATCACCGTAAAGTTCAACTCAATGAACTAAATGAACTTCGTGATCATGCCTATGAACCTTTAATCTATAAAGAAAAACAAAGAGGATCCATGACTCAAAATCAAATCGCGTTTTTTATCGTCGATGATCAATTCCTCCTCTTTAACTCTCGTTGAAGATGTTTCTCCCGGCAATTGAAATCCCGTGGTCCAACTTTCACCATTGGCCCATTGTCTTTTCAAATGCACCGCTGCGTTGTCCTCAAAATCCGGGCCAAATTTTCAAGGTGGAACGTCAGCAATTTTATCACTACTTTAAAGGGGACATACCAAAATTGGTTGTCCCGGATCTCCAAACCTTCTCCAAGGACAAATGAATTCGGGGATTGGGTCAAGCTTAGTGACCCTAAACAAGCGCTTCGTGGGTGGCACCCTGGTATGTGCTTAATTACACATACCATTTTCCATTAAAAACGGACTTAAAAGACCAAAAACGTACCAAATTAACTCTTGTATTTGTAGGTTTTGCATGTTTATTGTCAGAAACGCATATTCAAGAAAAAGACTAAAACTAAGCTAATAACGGACAAACCGAGCACGAATGGAAAAGTGGAAAAGACAAGTCAAATCGAAGCCAAAAGTCAATCCAAGTCAAAAAGTCTCAGAAAGGGTGCAACCCCGACAAAGCAAAAGTCAACCAAGTGAAGAAAATACAACTTGAGGGACTAAAATTGCCAAACCTCAAAGTTGTATTACAAGAATTAAAAAGAAAGGGGTTGAATTTGCAATTTACAGAAAATATAACTCTGGGGGCCAAAACTGCCAAACCCCTAGAGTTGTATTACACAAGGACGAAATTTGCAATAAAGATATAATGGTTGAGGGACTGAAGCTACCAACTACCCAAACCTATATTACCACAAGGACGAATTTTGCAAATGAACTTATAAGAGTGAGGGACTAAAGCTGCCATTTACCCAAACCTTCACCCCTGAGACCCTTAAACCAAATTTTTTTTTTTTTTTTTTTTTTTTTTTCTTTTTTTTTTTTTTTTTTTTTTTTTTTTTTTTTCCCGCCAAAAGCTCAAAACCCCATTAGCACCTCACGGGTTTTCTTCCCCACTTATACCCTGCAAGTCCCCAATTACCCATTGGGTAATAACCCTTTTCCCTCTCCACTAAAACCCTAATTACACCCACCTTTCCATGTTGGCAATCCCTCAACTTTCAAGGTTAATCCAACGTTTGATATCATATTGAAGAAGCTCAGGGCATTTTAAGGGCTAGGATTGAGTATGGATTTACCTCACACAAGTAGCACAATCCTGTTTCCTCCACAAAGAAACACAAGACAAAGGCCAAGACTTAAAAGTTTCTAGTATAAATAGATAGCTTGTAAGCCTTCAATGGTATCTAGGTTTTAACTTGTAATCTTTTAAGTTTTTTATATATTCTGTCTTTAATTTAAGCATTGTATCTGTTTTCTTAAGCAATTAATGAAGTATTGAGTTTTTAAGTAAAAATCAAACTTTTTAATTTCAAATCGTAAGTTGTTAATTTGTGTTCACAAGCTCTTATAAAGGTTTAATATAAATTACTTGCAGTAATTATTCAAAAAAGTTAAGTTGGTAGTTAGAAAATCCAAAAAAATACTGCACCCAAATTCCAAAGCGTACTTTTAGATGATAAGCCGAAATTGGATGTCTTTATTGGACCTACCAGCTTGTTTTTTAAAACACAAGCTGGAGCTTGTTGATTAACCCTTATTGAGCATCTTAACCCAGTGAAGCAAGGACTTGTAAGGTTTCCTTATTTCTTTTCTCTTTAATAGTCTTATCACGTAGCATAGCTTAATTGTAGCTTATTGTGCTTATTTTCATGTTTCCTGCTAACTTGTGCTTATTATTGCCATTGTCTTTTAAATTATTTTGTTTTTTAATTATACCTGCATTGGTAGTAGTTCCCTTGTTTCATTATTTGCCTTAAAAAAAGCTCAAATCTGTCCATTTCTTACTTGCTTATTGTAATAGCTTATTTTTTTATATGCCCACTAGGTTCTTATTAAGCTAATTAAGGTCTGGTATTAAGAGATTGTTCATCAAAAATCTTTATATCAAGCTCAAAATTGCTGTTTTAAAACTTAAAGGGGTGTTTGGCACAAGAGCTTTATATGGGTCAAAATGGTTAAAACCTGTTTATGGCACCCAAGACAAATTTTATAAGCTATAATTTAGTATAGAGGTTAATAAATTTCAGTTTTTAAAGCTTAAATTTCATGTTTAAGGATTTAGGCCTTCATGGTTTGAATTTGAAAAGGTTCAGCTTATTAGATCAATTGATATTGATAGATTTAGATTAAGTACTTGTTAGTGATGTTTTCTTACCTGTTTTAAAGTTTAAATGCAGTAGAAATAAATTAGATAAGTGTGCTAATGTCCTGTTTGTTATAGTATGTCTTAAGGTTCATTTTTCAAGTTTTTCAAAGTCGGTTTTTCAGCAACCAGTTTAGATAAACTCTTATAAGTTTTAAAGTCTGATTTTTGTTCTATAAGTTCATTATAATCCATACTAGATCTGCTTGTGCTTATTTAGTACTCTTAAGTTCTTTTTCTAGCTTAAATCAAAGCCTACAGTTTGCAATTTTTTCTCTTTTCAAAACCAAAACTCAGTAGGGAACGAGTGAACCAACAGTTTTCACACAGATTTTATATTGCTTATAGGTCATTTAAAAGCCCTTTCAAAATGTTTTTTGAAGATTTCATAAGCCCTTAGCCTAGTGTTCAAGCTTATAAAAGTCCCCTAGCCTTTAGGCCTCATTTAACAGCTTAAAATTAAGCTTGAAAAGCCCCCATAGGTTGTTTAGCCTAGTGTCTTGCCCTGGTGCAAAAGCTCAATTTGGGAGCCCTTTTTCTTGCTTATTTTTCAGTAAAGCCTGGACCCTCTTGGCTTTTATAGAAAGCCCATAAGCTCTTCTTTAAGCTCCATAAGCCATAAGCCTTAAGACACCTTCTAGGTGGCTTATTTTTAAGCCAAAAGTAAGCCTTTTGACTGTTTTTCAAACAGCCTTAAGCTCAAAAACTCATTTGGCTTATTTGAGCTTATGGCTTAGTGATTCTGCTTATTTCTTAGTGCACTAGGTTTATTTAGTTAGTTTAGTTAGCTTTTTAGGAATTTCAGCTTATTTGAAGCTTATTTGAGCTTAATTTGATTTGTCAAAAGTCTTAAAAATCCCCTGGTGCTGAGTTTTTAAAAAGCCAATTTCTGGCTTTATTTGGTGGTTTTTAAAATTTGGTGCATTTTGTTCTCCATGTGCCTTAATTATGAAGCCTATGGTTCTGTCTGAATTGCTATGTTCTCTTTTGCTTAGCTTAATTTTTTTAAAAAGCCAAAAAGAAAAGCTCATTTTTCCCCTTAGATTAAATAAGTTTCTGTCAACTTTGACAGCTTATTTTGAGCTTATTTGTGAAAAGTAAAAAGTTTATTTTTTTAAAGTTGTGTTTACTCAGCTTATTTATAAGCTGGTAAAAAAAGAAAAAAAAAGCAAAAGGGGAAGCTTGGAAGTCAAGGGTGAGCTGGGGCTCGAACCCCCGACCTCAACAAGCCTCAACCCTTTATACACAATACACACTACCGCTGCGCCCTTGGGTCTTTTCTGTTAGACCCTTGGGCCAGTTAACTTATATACCTTTTTTTCTCAATTTGCTTATTAACTCGTTTGGCTTAATAACAGCTTATTTATAAGCTGTTTTTCCAGGCTTATATTTTTCTTAGGTTTTTGATAGTGCAAAGTAATTTCCCTGAATTTTTCATAATTTTATAAATTCATTTAGTATTTTTTTTTAGATTTAATTTTTATTATTTCAGTAATTTAATCATATAAAAAAATATAAAAGTCAAAAAATAAAAATTCTTTTTTTCAAAATTTTCTTTTTTCATATATTACCTAGGAAAAATATAATTTCATTCATAGGGTCAAATTTGCAACTTTTCGTTTTTTAAAGAACGGGATTCGTTCCCGTTCTTGTTTTGACTCGTTTTTTGTCTTAATTAACTCTGTTTTCGATCTAGTTTTTTTTAAACTCGTTTTTAGTCACTTAGAACCCATTTACAGAAAAGAAAATCACCTTTAGGGTTAAAATTGTGTAATTAGGTTTTTGGCCCTCGATTTTGGTCTTCCCGTTTTAGTTTTAAAATTATTTTTTAAGCTTCTTGTTTTAGGTTTTTTTCTTAATCGTTTTTGCATTTTTAATTATAGTAGTAGAAAAACCAATCATAATCTTGTCATATTCAAACATCGATTATCAATTCGTCATTCGATTTTCAATTGTACACCTCGTTGGGACATAACGACCCGGGAAATCAAACTTCCGGTTACGTATATATTTTATTTTGTGAATTTGACTTCTTGCCTTGGTCAAAGGCAGTTGGTTGGGATTTGCCTATATATTATATATATATTATTGGAACGAATCACACCCCATCGTTATCATAGTTATATTATGTGTAAGAATAAGTGTTTTTGTTGTCTGAGAGGCTTGCCTTTTTTCCATTCTCCGTATGCTGTGTTTTGTGATTGTACCAGGATTGTCCTCGATTTTTTTTGAAGCCTCTCGTGCTCGTGGTTTTTGTCCTTCGATCATAAGTGCTTCAAATCCTCAGCTTCATTTGGGAAATCCAATATCCTAATCTTATCGACTAACGTTTATCTTTAAGCATACGTAATAAACGGCTTAGGATTTACGTAGAGACCCTTCTAAAAACATTGAGGACAATGTTTAATTCTAGTATGGGAGGATCTATCAATTTGATTGTGCCTGCAGTCGTGTTTTCACGTAATCCCGTTTTTACCACCAAAATTTCAAAAAATATTTTCAAAATTAAAATAATGTTTTTGTCCACCAATTTTGACTTTCCTGCTGGTAGAATAAGAATATATTTTTGACCCTATCGAGCGTGTTGAGCTCTAGCTTGTTCCTTAACTTTTAGGCTAAGCGTTCACAAAAATTCGCGAAGAACGAAAAATGATAGAATTGAGTATGAGTTGGATGCTAAACAATGATTATTTGGAAATCTTAAGAGCTCATGTATGTAATTTGTGGCTTTTTTCTCCCATAAGCTCCTAACTAGATTAATAATATGTGCTATTTTTGGAGATTAAACTTAAATCAACAATTTTTATGTGGTTAATAGCAAAAAAAAGAAATTAGTCTTAGTTTAAATTTATACTTAAATTTTTTAAAAAGAAGTCTTCTCTATATATTAAAAAAATGAAAAAATATAATAAATATAAACTGTGGGCTGATAAAAGTTTGCTGTATCTTGCCGGCTCACAACCGATGTTACAGCCTTCTAAAGAAAGCCCATAGTAAGAATAAAAATCCGAGACTGATAAAAGTTTGTTGCATCTTGCCGGCTCACAACCGATGTTGCAGCCTTCTAAAAGGTCGAGGGTTACAATTGCATAAATGTTTAATATTAAGTTTGAATTAATAAATAGATCTCTTTTTGTTAAATTTAAATATGCTTTTGAACTTTGACTATTCTATTTTAAGTTTTTAAAATAAGCTATGTATATACGGGAAACCTAAGAGTTTTTGAAACCTAAGGTCCGTGAGTCCCGATACTAGTCTCTGTGGGGTGTCAAAAGCCTGGTCACTTAGCCGCAAGGTGGATTGTTGCTGAACGAAAGTCGCTACATGGGATGATCTCGCCTTCAAACTCATTATTCTCGGGTGGAACGTGAAGCATAGAATTTTGCAAAACGTTGATCCATGGTTGAAATTCAAAATAGCACATTCACCTAAGATATAATAATTGTCGGGAGTGAAAAGTTTTCAAGTTGCAAATATGAGTAGTGTTAGCATCTTAACTGATATTAACGTGATTTCGTTTTAAGCATGGTTTGGAGCTGGTGTAAAGTCGGGGACGATGAATTTATCCTTTTTGGGGCATTTTCGGATCGAAGTGCATCTTGTTCTATGATCCCTAACGGTTATGAAAATAACGAAAATCAAATAAGTTAGTTAGTTGCTTAAAAAGAAAAGTACAAAAAAATGAGAAAAATAAAAAATATATGAGTATAAAAATGGTAAAAACGGGGCTTCTCTAAACTCTTGATTCTTTAATTCACCTCGATGAACACTTAGCTACTTTTCGAGGTAATTAGTCGAGGGGGATCAAGATTCTTAGTTTTCTAAGTGCTTACTTATAGCATTGCGTGAGGACACACAATATCTTAGTATGGGGGATTTTGGTATGTGTTTAATTACACATACCTTTGACCACTAAAATCAGACTTAAATGACTAAAAACGTACCAAAAATACATTGTATTTGTATGTTTTACATTTGTATTATGCAGGAAATGGATATCCAAGAAAAGGACAAAAATCGAAGCCAAAACGACAAAACCGAGCACGAGAACAGAAAGAGCGTAAAGAGAAGTCAAGTCAAAGCCAAAAGTCAACAAAAAGTCAAAGTCAAATCAAGTCAAAGTCAACCCCGGGAAGTGGATTTGGAAAGAGCATCAAAAACCGAACCCGAAAACCTAAACTGCCAAAAGTGGGCCCACCCGTACCCACCTAGTGGGCCCGAGACAGTCCACTTATATCTTATACACCTTAAACATAAATAAAAGCCCAAGTCATAATTTTATAATACCCGGCCCAACAACTAGCCCACCATCACCCTTATAACTCCCGTTAACCACAACCCCCTTTATAACACCCCCGTTAGTCCTAAAAGGACTAACGGTGCAAACACAAATATACCACCAAGGACCTTTAATGCATATACTCATATAAAATGGAGGGACCATTCTTGCCAATCCACCAAACTCTCACCCTGCACCAAACAAACAGGCAACCTATTTTCCCGCTCACTCCCCCATTGTTACTGTTCACCCTCCATCCCTAAAATTACTCTTACCCCGAGGTTAAACCCACTTAACCCACATTCTAGAAGCTTAAATGATGCAATGGATGACGTTTTTGGCACCTGACACGTTGGCGATCCAAGGCAATCATTGGGGAATGATTGCGTGGACACAATCAAGGGTTGTGATGGATTTAAAGAAGCACTAGATGATTTAAAGGGCCAAGATTGATGCTGCTTTTCCTCTCACACAAGAAAACCAAGCCAAGGATCTAGGTCCTTCTATCCGGCCTATAAATAGAGGGCTTAACCCTTGTAGTAAAGGAGAGTTGTTGTTCTAAGATTTTTTTAGTATCTTTTTAATGTATTTTCATTTAAGTTTTTAAAGTTATTCTGTATTGCAAATCCCTTATAAAAGTTTAAGTTTTTAATGAAAAGTTTGAGGTATTATTTTTAAGATTCTGTGTTTGATCATTTAATATAATCTGTTAAGCTTTTTAAGCTATGATGCAGCTTATTGATCTGACCTAAAAGCTTCACTAAGCTTTTAGCTTCTTAATCTTTGCCTTTGTTTACTGTTTTATCACTTTTATTTACTGTCTTTTAAAAAAATCTAAGAAATACAAAAAAAATATATAAAGAAGATCTCATGGAGCATGGTGTATTTTGGATGGCCATGGGTTAGTGCTTATTTGGATAAGCTATAGGATTGTGATAAGTTGTTTTGGGTTTTAATTCATAAGAAAAAGCTTGGACTCTTTGAAAGTTTTCATTTTAAGTTTTTATCTATTTACTATACAACTGCTATTGTTGCTTAATCAACTGCTTATCTTTGCTTATTTATGCTTATTTGTGATGTTTAATGCTTATTATGCTTGTCTTATAGTCTAGAAGTCATTAGTTTAAGTTTTTCCTAAATCTGTCTTAATTAGCTTATAGAATTGCAAAATCTGTTTCAGCTTATTTAAGTGCTTATTTGTTGTTGATATATGCTTAATATTGCTTAGTAGTCTTAGTAACATCGGTTTATAAAAAGTTTTAGCTTAAAACAATTTGAATCAAGTTAAAAAGTTAAAATTAGTTTTTAAAGGGGTGTTTGGTTTAACTGCTTTTATGGGTCAAAATGGGTTAAAATTGCAATTTGACACTTAAGTCAGTTTAGCTTAGCTTTATTAGTCCAAAATTAGGTTTTGATTAAGTTTTAAGCAGTAAAACCATTTTTTAAGGATTTGAGGAGTTGTGGTTTGAAACTGTTAAGTTATAGCTTATTCTAGTTGCTTATTTGATTGTGCTTTGCTTATTGTTGCTTTTGTGAAGTTTTTGTATTTATTCATGTGTTAAAAGAGGTTAGGAACAAATCTCTAAAGCCTGCAATTGTTGTTTTAAGTTTTTGCCAAAACTGTCATAAATTGTTCAGTTTTTGAAAAATTTGAGAAATTGCTTTTTCAAATGCTTATTATTGCTTATCCTGAACTTCAAACTCATTTTTGAGTTGTATTATTGTTTTTGAGGTCTAAAGTCAATCTGTTTGTAGGTTATATAGTCATAAGGATCTGTTTGTATGCTTATTTTTAAGCTCAAAAGTGGTGATTTGTTAAGATTGCAAAAGTTAGCAAAAATTTGTCTAAGTGTTGAGTCAGTGTGAGATAGCCTTTTCATGAAGCTTTTTAAGTGTTTATTTGAATTTCAAAATGCTTTTTCTTTGTAGCTTATTGTAGCTTTTTTGTCACTCTTTCTAGTGGTATAAGCCACTAAGCCATAAGGATCCTTTTGCTAGCTTATTTTTAAGCTAGAAAAGTCTCTCTTGGCCTTTTGTTTACTAGTTTTTTGCCAAATTGCTTTTTAGTTTATTTAAGCTTATCTGCTTATTGCTTCTGCTTATTTAGGTGTGGTTCAGCTTATTAGGTTAGGTTTAGTCCAATTTAGCTTATTTATTTTAGTCTAGGGCTTATTTGAGCTTATTTGCAGTTTAGCTTTAAAAAATTTAAGTGTTATAGCTTTTTAAGATTTATGTCCTTTTTAGCTTAATTTAGCTTAAACCCTTTGCTTATTTTTGTTTGTTTATGCTTATTAGGTATAGCTTTTTAGTTATTTTCAGCTTATTAGCCCTTCTTTTAGCTTAATAGTGTAAAAAAGCCCAAACAGTTAGCATTTTCATAGCTTAGTGAAGTTTAGGCTTATTCTGTCTTATTTAGCTTATTTTAGTGCTTATTTGTGTTTTATAAAAAAAGTGTCTTTGTAAAAAGTGCTTATTTTTAAGTTTTCTAAAAAGTTGTAAAAAAATGGAAAACAAAAACGTTTGGGATTAGGGGAAGTCCCAGGTGAGCAAGACTCGAACCCGGGACCTCTACCCTTATCACCAAACGTTTTACACAACACACACTCTACCACTTGCCCTGGGGTCTTTTTCGATTTTACTCTGCCAAATTAAATACTTATACACGTTTTACCCTTTTTAGTTTATAAGCTGTTTTTAGCTTATTTCACAGCTTATTCGATAAGCTGTTTTCACAAGCTTATTTTTCCTAGATTCCTCACTGTTCAAGCTACTTTTCATGATTTTTCCAGTTTTTTTATAAATAGTTTAGTATTTTTAAACATTTAATTTCATTAAAATCGTTTTTAATTCATAAAAAATTATAAAAAAGTCAAAAAATATAATTCCTTTTTAGAAAATTATCTCTTAACAGTTAGAACCTAGGAAAAGTTAGAATTTGCTTTCGTAGGTTTAAATAGCAAAAGCTTGTTTTTTAAAGAAACGGATGGAATCCCTCACGTTTTTAGTGTTTTTAAGCCCTAATCACTTCGTTTTTTATCTAGTTTTCTTTGTTCTAGCTTTTAGTCAATTAAGACTTATAAAAACCAAAAAGATCATTTTAGGACTTAAATTGATAATTTAGGGTTTTTAGGTCCCGTTTAGGATTTCCGTTTTGCGTTTTTAGTTAAAATTTGTCTTACCTTATTTTTCTTTAAGTTTTTGCCTTAATTTTTTCCCTAGTTTTTGAGAAAACCAATTCTAAAATTTGTTCCACTTCAAGCATCAATTCCTCAAAAACGACGTCTTAGCTTTATCAATTATTCCTCGTTGGGGAAACGACTCGGGAATCATACTCCCGGATTACTATAATTGTGATTTTTTTATTCTTACCCTATATTTATAAGTATATTTTATATCTATATTTATATATATATTTTAAAGGGTTGATCAAGAGTGAATCAGTCGTCCATTTCACCTGAAAGTTTTTATAATTTTGTTTGTGTGTTTTACTTCTCTAGCTTTGTTAGTTTGTTTTTGTTTTCTGTACACTATTCTGGTTGAACAATCGATACGGCGTATTCACCAGTTGAATACGGCGTATCAACCTTTCATTGCCAATGCAGCGTATTCCATTCAAAAAGTTAATACGGCGTATTCAGTCAAATTGAATACAGCGTATCGACTATCTAATATAGC
Organism: Tanacetum coccineum; assembly: GCA_026074375.1. NCBI lineage: Eukaryota > Viridiplantae > Streptophyta > Magnoliopsida > Asterales > Asteraceae > Tanacetum > Tanacetum coccineum. The sequence goes on from BQNB010013668.1 coordinate 15,515, forward strand.
AGCAGACTTTAAATTTTCATATTCCATTTTCGTACTTAGTTTTATGTATTAACTTTCTTTCGAGCAAATCCTACTGATATTTTGACCTTGGTTTCAGGTTGTGCTGATTACTAAGGTTCGATCAAGGAAGTTGTAACTGAAACTATGACGGAACCTACTTTTGGAGAATACAGGGAGGAAGTTCAAGCGGATTATGGCTCGAATACTACGACTCCAGGGTTCAACAAAAATGCTAAATTCAAACTAGGTGACGACTTTTTGAAAATACTACAGGATAATGCTTTCAATAGAACAAATGGCGATGACGTAGTCGACCACACTACAAAATTCCTGGCGATATGGAATTAAGTTAAAAAATTCCCAATGTAGATCCCAATCAACTTCGACTACATGTTTTCCCACTCTCGCTTACTGGAGCTGCACGAAAGTGGTGGATAGAGGAGGTAGACGGCAAAATCACTACTTGGGGAGAATTAACAGAAAAATTCTTTCACAAATACCACACCCTATCCCATACCTATAAGAATACATCATTTAGCGAAGATATGGACGACAGTCTAGATTGCCTTGACTTCATAAATTGGTTGAATTCAAAAATTCAGAAACATAGGCGTATGGGATGGAAAAACCAAAAATGGCACTATATAAGATTTCTTGGATAAAAAGGTTGTGACAATAGAAGTATTGTGTGAAGGACTTGAATCGTGTGACGACAAATGGAAAGAATCGCTAACGATACAAACCCCCTGAACGACAATTCTGACCCCTTTTCCAAAGCCTTTATTTGATGCTCAAAAGGGACATCAGTTGTTGTGTTGAAAAGGCCGAGAATGTTTTTTGATGAACAAAGATGAAGATTATGGGCGTAACATCATGAATTGGACGATATCTCGGTTAGTAACCGATGAAAAGAAAGACTACTCATGAAGGGGTTGTTCAAATCCGAAAAATTCGAAGTAATACGATACTCGCTTGGTACTAATGAAGAATACATTTCCATTAACACATGCGAGTACGCCACTTGTAAAAGAACCAATGGAATTATGTCAAGCGTCTATCATGAGATTTTTCTCAAGAAGGATCAAGGGTGGCTCGTAAAACGCACCAAATGATGAGGCTGAAGACAGGTCTAACTTAAAGACCTTTGCTGTAAAACAAAAGTCTTTGTTGGAGACAACCCGAAATGTTATTTTTTTAATTTTTATCGAGTCTGTCTTCCTAGACTTTCGATACGGCGTATCTAATCTGAATGGATACGGCATATTGAAGGTCTGGATGTTATCCAGTCCTTTATTTTTCTGCATTTTATACATTATTGTAACACTTGTCTATACGACGTATTCATGAATATGATATGGCATATTCGACAATCTGAACCATACCATTAGATACATTTTACAGGTCTCAATATGGCATATCCTGGTTTTAGGATACGACGTATCGACTTCCTGTATAGTTTTTCGTTTTTGTTTTTGATTTTTAACCGTCGAATACAAGAGATAGAATTGCATTGGTTTTTCTTATATCTTATACAGGACCCTTATTGAACAAAATGACGGAATTTGGTAGAGTATTTATATCTGAATTCTTGTGTGTTGTAGTTATGCTGGTATAACAAACGGGCAGGAGAGGGGGGTGCAACACATAATCTTGCTCATAAACGCATCATGGAGGATCATACCGAGCAAATCCTAGGGGAGTTCTCATTATAATTCTTTTAATTTTTTGTCCTTAATGTTATATTTATAGCAGACAGTCATTGTCTAATCTCAAGTGGGGGAGGAGAATTAGAACGCTTACTTGTCTTATTTTTCACAATAATATGCCTAATTAATGATCAAATTTTAATTTTTTTAGCATACTTTTATAAAATTATTGAGTTACATATACCCCCCAAGACACAGAATTCCTATTCCATTTGTGAGGATTTAGCCTTTCCGTTTTCCTCAATTTTTACCCTAAATTCCACAAAAATATGAGTGTGCCGGTGACTGTAGTAAACTTTAGAACTTGGCTTGGTATATCTATTCGAGACCACAATAATAAGTAGCTGTATTTTAAATAGATGGAGTGACTTGTCTAAACTGGTAAATTTTTAGGATTTCACCAAAAAGCCTATACATGTTGTGATATTAACTAACTACACTGGTTAGTTAACCCTCGTATAAACCTTTTTGTTTACTCTCATTTTTAGAGTAAGATTGTCACACCCTATAAATTTCAGGTCAATATTTTAAACTATTTCGATCATTATTTTGAATTTTATCCGTAACGTTTGAATTTAACCTAAAACCGAGAGGGTATCCCGCGTGAATATGAAAAACGTCATCAGACGCGTTCCGGATTCAGAATTATTCTAGACATTATATGCAATATTTTATCATTTTAAAGTGTTACGTAGTTTACGTTCACTCCCGATATTGATTTTTACATTTTAGCGTATAATTTACATTTTTCGCGTTTTTGACCTAACGGAACCCCAAAAACCCGTAATCTTTTCGTGTAAACTCTAGTTATCGTATATGTCGGGTTTAGAAGTCAAAAGTTTCATGGTCATCTGTGGTTCCTTAAACTGAATGGATCTTTGCAGCCTATAAAGGATGATAGCCTAGATGTATAAATACAACTGACTATGTAGAAACAATGACTTGAATACAATATGGTAATGCGGAAACCTTAACACAATTAGCGTAAGAAGAATAATGATTAATAGAATAACAACTTTGTTAGAATGTTCTTGAGAGTTACAGATTGCTAACTATGATATTGTCTATGATTTGTAATCGTCTATTTCATATATATTCTAACTATGTCAATAGTTATCCTTTTATAGATCAAGGATATTCTCCTAAAAAGTCCTACAAGACTTTCTGACAAATATCTCATAAATATCTTTTAAATATCTTCTCATCGGTACTAACTATTTTACTACTAACGGTACTAACTAACCAGCAGTACTAACACTTTGTACTGTCGGTACTAAGTATAACTGTCGGTACTAACTATTGTACTGTCGGTACTAAGTTAAGAAAACATTAATCCTAACAATCCTCCCTTAAACATAATTCAACTAGTTTAACTTCAAGTTTTCTTCAATCCTTTAATGCTCACAAGTGTATCCCCAAACATCTTTATCTTTTTCCTTAATCTTGTCTCTCGAATCCCTTCTTCAGCAGCAACCTTGCCTTTTCAGTTATGTCAGCAACATCTTTTCAGCTACTCAGCAACATCCTTATCCTGCAAACCAACTAAGTTGGATTTATAGTTTTTGGCAAACTATCAGCCATTAACGGATTTGATGTTCCTTTACCAGTAGCCGTTTGCTCTGGGATAGATAACTCTTTATTCTAAGAATATGGGTGTGTAAATACCATACAGTTTTTGGTAAACTATCAACCATCAACGGATTTGATTAGTCTTTACCAAATACCGTTTGAGTTTGGACTAGCTAACGCTTCATTGTAATAACATGGTGCATTGATAAACCCATATAGTTTTTAGCAACATCACTTATCATCAGATTTGATTAGTCTTTACCAAGAACTGTTTGATCTCGGACTAGCCAACTCTTCACCAAGAAGTAAGGTGAGTTGATTACCTTACAATTTTTGGTAAATTGTAAACCATCAACGGATTTGAGAAGTCTTTACCCCAAGCCGTTTGCTTGGGACTCAGCCAATTCTTTTGTCCTGTTAAGCAGGTGAATTAATAACCATTTGTGTGTGGTGGTTAGCCAACAGCCTCAATCCCCTTCTCACTTCCAACCAGTCGTTGTTCTATTAGATCTAAGTCACAAGTACCTTCTTGATAAATCTCATCAAACTCCAATCCATTGTACTTTCTTCCTCAGACTCTAATCTTAAATTTAGCATTTGCACCAGTATATCCCTTTCTTTAAAGGATACTTACTTCTCTGTTAGCAATGTATGACTACTCCTTCATTAGTCACCAAAGTGGTGTACACTGAGGAACATGGCATCTTCAACTGATTATTTCCATTCATGCCTGTGAGCTCCAAAACTTATCCTGTTCATCAGGATTGAACAAAACCATTAAATCTCCCCAAAGTACTCTTTCAAAACCTTCAGGCATCTCATCTTGGTATTTTTAGTCATTACCAGTGAATTGAACAGCATTTAGATCTTCTCTATCAAATATGGACAAACAGAATTTTAAAAACACAAAGTGGTCTTTGCTGTCCATATCTTCTTGTTCCACATTCAAATTGATTCTCTTCAATAATTTAGCTTCATCAGGTTGTGGATTTTGTTCCAAGAACACTCAGTCTTCCAGTCAATGAAGTATGATATTTTTCTGTCAAGAATCCTCATAATCCCACGTCTTTTTTTCTTCATCTGAGCATATTTTTCCAAAACAATCCTCAGCTCAGCATTTTTCTTTGTCAGTATCATCCATCTGAGGTTAGTGTTTAATATATCTCCCTTTTTTGACTTCATCTTCTTTCTATACGCGAGCTTTCTTTTTCATTACTTTTCGTTCATTTTATCCTCATCCTTGACTTCTTCATTGGTGTCTTCACTTGATCACTTCAGATTATAGATAAACCACCTCTTTTTCTCATTCATCCTTTTGATACTCCTTTCATCCTGTAGCAACCCAGTGGAAATAAATGTTCATTAAACCTCTTAATCTTTTCATACAAAGCTTGTATGTCTTCAAACTTCCTGCCTTTTAAATTAGCATGTTTGAAGTTTCCCACATGCTTTAAGAAGGTTATCATTCGATTTCTGAGTTGATTCTTGGTTGGAGGTTTATTCCTTATAGCTTGTGATCTTTGTTGAGCAAGGAACATTCTTTGAGCAGCAATTGTATCATGAAGGAACTTAGCTCTTTCTTCTATTGTAAACTGCTCATCTTTCTTGTCTTGAAGCTTCTCAGCTAGAATGCCTGTCTGCCTCAATTCTTGCTTTTATATCATCAAAGTCTTGAATAAGAGCTTCATTTGTTGCTTGTTCTTCAGCAATCTTGTTTCTCTCCTCTTCAGCTTCCCATTCTTCTTGCACTTTCAATTTCATCCTCCTCTTCAATCTTCTTCTTCCCTTTGTCTTTAGGATCAATTTTTGGAAGAGGCTTTAAAGTGAGGGGGTAGATCTGTGGTAAGAAGTAGGTCTAGGTTTATCAATATCTTCAACAGCCTTCAGTTCTAGTACCTTTCTCTTGTGGTTCTTTGGAAGGGCGGATGTGGTTAGGAGGGGGCGGGGAAGTACTCGGGCTGATGGGGATGAGGAGCGGGATGACAGGGATTGGGGTGGATGCGATCATCGGGAGCGGCAAAGAGATCACATGATGCAGAGGTGGCGGGGGTGGTGTTAGGGGGCAGTGGGGGGGGATAGGAGTGCGAGGGTGTGAGGGGGGGGGGGGTGTCTAAGAGGAGTCACATGGGCGGTTTGTTGTGCGACGGGGGGTAGGGGCGAATGTGCGGTTGCCTGTAGGGGGGGGGGGGGGGATTTGGAGTAGAGGCGGTGCAGAGTAGGGGGGAGGGGTTAGGTGTCTTGGTTGACGGTGGTAGACTTGGGTATGGGGGTCATCTGTCATCTGCGGGCTGGTAGGGGGGGGGTGCGGACTGAGGATCTGCGTGATGTGGTGGGATCATGTGCAGAGCTTGTAGGGGACTCATGCGCATAATTCTCTCTGGACGTTGTGTTGTGTCGGTTGGGTGGCGGGATGATCGACCGGTCTCTCTGGATCCAGAGATGACGGCACACACATGGCGTGGGGAACGCAGCTTTACGCTATCGTGGAGAGACGGGGCATATCAGCTATGCAGTATTTACGACTAGAGAGTGGGGCAGAGACATTGTAATGACAAGGAGAAAGGCTTTGGCTCGGTGACAGAGCTAGCGTGCTTGTCAGTACTCGAACGACAAGTTGCACTGGTTAAGGGGAGGGGCGCCGGGACTTGCGCGGGTAGGCTATCACGCGGCTCTTGCAGAGGCTATAGTCGTCGCACTCTGCAGTATGATGGATGCTGCGTGCACTTCACGTCTCAGTGCTAGCGGAGGTCTCGTAGTGTACGGTCCACTCTCATCTGTTGGTCTGTGTTCTTAAGTAAATTGCTGAAGGGGCGTATGTTGTCGCGTTAGCTCCTTATATATAGGCTGTGAGCTCTGCCGGTCGGGGAGCCGGCCTCGTCTGAACTTCTGCATAGCCACGATACCTTGTCTCGGAGATGCCTACTCCGTCGAACGGCGTACTACGGAGCGGGTGGCGTGCCACAGTATCACTTCACCTGTCAGTCTTCAGCGTTCAGTGGCACGGCGACCGCGCGTCGTTGAGGTCAGGATCTAGGACGGGGCACACCGGTGTGGAGTGCGCATAGGCGCCGACAGAAGCCTTGAGGTGGCAACAGGACAGGCGGAGCTCTGCTGAGCGGAGTAGCGAGATAGGTGGTGGGGGGGAGGGGCGGAACTGATGTAGGGTGCGTGTACTGTTGGGCGTGTGATGTAGGAGGTGTCTGAGTGAGAGAGAGGGGGGGGAGTAGGGGATAGTGCATGGCTTGATAGCAGTTCTCTGGGTCGGCGTTAAGACGATACAGGATCGCGGGGGAGTGGAGTGATTCGTGAAGCGCGAGGATGCGAGCGGGCTGGTCTTGATAGGTACTGACTGTGGCGGTTAGTTAGTGACCAGTACGTGATGGGATTGTGACATCATCAGGATATGTAGAGCATTGAGCGGTGGGACTGTCTTTCCGGTCTTGTGGGAGTATGTCAGGAGGCGGTTGTGGCGAGTCGCGTGTCGTGGCATGAGATCTCAGGTACGATTCGGGTTTTAGATAGTCAAAGAGGTGGGATCACTGGGAGCTGGTTTACGATTAACCTTGTGTCGTAGCGACGAAGTTAGAGGGAGGATCCTGGAGAGAGGGCGCTAGTATGATGGACTGAGGGGGGGTGTTGGGTCGTGCGGAGATGGCATTGCGCGGCACGTCATGGCACGGCGGTAACGGGATCACATTGAGGTGATTCTCTGGGAGTTATGGATAAGCCTGTGGGTGCTGCTGCCTGTGGTCGTAGGTCACCTAGCAGCATGGGTGTTACGTGGTATATGGGTGGGTGGTATGCGTCAGGTAGTTATTGGTGAGGTAGGGTGAGATGTAGGATAGGGGGAGTGTGGGGGGAGGGAGGTGCTGATGTTGGGATGATACTGTGGTTCGGTGTGTGGAGTTGTCGTGCGTAGTCATCTCTGGGGCTGCTTCACACTATTGAGGGTCATCTCATCTCAGAGGTTGCTGGCTTTAGCAGGTGGCTGTACTACTTTGTGCGAACGGGCTATCAGAGTCGGGTCGAGCTCTCTTTTGTCCTTTCTGACTACATTCATGGGGGATCCTGATCGTGTGCGAGGGGGTAGTTCTAATCAGGGAGAGGACGTAGCACGTTGATCATTACGCGGTTTTTCTATCTGATGGGCGATGAGCCTGAGCGTCACTCATATGCCGAGGGCGAGTATGTAGAGAGAGTGTAGGTCATCGGGAGCTCTCACGCTGTAGTCTACGTTTACTAGAAAGGGATTCAACTTAGTTGTGATCTAATGTGTATTATACTGGGAGGCTGCTTCCGGGCGTTTACCATGATGTCTAATCTGTTATCTGCTATACACTCTGATTTGCTACTGTCGGGCTTGCGAGTAGAGTGTGTACTTCTTAGGTGAGCTGTGTGCAGCGTTGAGGAGACGCGTCTGGGTAGCGGGTTTGATTTCATGATATTAGCGAGATGTAGACTTGCTCAGTCTATCTGAGCAGATGATGGCAGATGTAGTACAGGTTGTGTGCGCGTTAGTGAGATGGGCGGATGATGCAGGCAGTTCTAGTTGATATAGTCTTCGTAGTGCGGGCGTTTGTTAATATAAGCGCCTATATTTTGCGGAGTGTGAAACTAATATTGTGGGGCATGAATGCTTCTTTTGTGTGGTGCGCTGAAGCTGAGCTGATTAGGAGTGTGATAAACAATACACTATATAGTAATATATGCGTATAATGGCGTGTCGGCGAGAGCATGTGGGTCTGGTGTGCTTGTCACCGTGGGAGACATGGTGTAGAGGTGTGTGGGTACGCAGGTGCTATATGATTGTGTTCTGAATTCTGTTAGGGATTAACTGTTTGAGCCTCTAGAACAGTGGTGTGCAAGTCCATACTCATATATGTCTCTTACTAGTAATGTCATACTGGCGGAGATCATGTAGTGGTGTGTAGTGTAGCTTGCGAGAAGATAACAGAGGCAGGGGTGAAAGAGGAAGGATAAATCACCGTGTCGTGTGGGTAATGGTCTAGATGCTGTTGTAGTCAGATTTGATCGTGAGGACGTGGTAGAGGTTAGTTGGTGGGGTCGTCACTCTTGCAGTGCTACCGGCTTATTGGTCTGTATAGTCTTAGAGTCGTCTGAGTAGTTTTCAGAGCTGTGAGGTTGGTTTTTAGAATGTTGAGCATCTGTGGATACTAGATTGTTAATAGGACATAGCGATAGAGGCAGCGAGGAGCTGGTGCACGGGGGTGGCAATTTCGGTATAGTTCGATGGATGGTGGGTTGAGTGTGTGGGGGGGGTATGAACTTAGGTGGGATATGGATATACACTTGATGTAGCGAGGGATAGTAGAGTTGCGGAGGGGAGAGGTTGGTTTACTATATTCACGAGAGAGGTATGTATGATGTAACTGTCTGATGTGGGAGACGTGGAGAGTATTATGGGGTCTAAGTTAGTGTTTACATGTGAGGTCTGAGTCTGGCACGAGCACATTGATGAAGAGAGATAGTAGGTTATTAGTGTAAGGCGGGTGGGTGTGAATTTGTGAGTGATGGATGGGGGATTGTTTAGTTTTGTGTCTTATCGCGTGAAGAGTATTCTGAGGCTGCGAGTGCGGTATAGGTGGACTGTGCGCAGTAGTGGGTGTGGTCTTGAAGAAATGCTATATAGGGACTAAGTGCTAGCAAATATGGCGAGTGTGCAATAGACGAGTCTGTGTTGTGAGATGTGTGATTGTTGGGTGTGGGAGGCGGAGACGCGGTGAAGAGGACATGTATTATTTAGAAATAACATTGACGTGGTGAAAGTGGTGGAAAAGACGGTAGGTAGGGGGTGTTGGTCTATGATGGAAGTGATTGGCTTGCATTCGTTGGTAATTTCTTGGTGCGCATCTGTTTGTCCTGTTTGTCCCAACCACATTTGTGAAACAGGTTTAGGTGATCGTTGGCGGCACTTTATCCAAGTCACAGTGAGTGATCGAAATTCACATACTGCGTTAGGCCACTGGTTTTTGTACGGGTCTCTGTTCATTGGTCCCGTAGGTGCTCGGACACACGGTAGATGGTCGTTGTCCTCTGCTTTGGCGCGAAGCATTAGCGTCTATTGGTCCTCTGGGATCTATGCCTTGCGCCGCTATTTTTATATAGCTCTAACAATTTCGCCTATATTTGGTAGACAATAGTGCTGAGTCAGAGTACTGGAAATCGATTGAAGCCTTTCATAAATAACTTTGTGTTGGTTATGGCTCTATCTCTAATTCTGATGAGCTTTATTTGATCATCATGTGCGCCCACGCTTTTGTTATAAGGCAAGCTAAAGGTGTGGTTATCTACTAACTCTCAGTGTATCTGGTATGAACATTATATTTGCCAGACTTTTGGGACTTGTAGCTTTATGTCTTATCACGCCTATATACAGACGACGGAGCAGGTTTACTTCATCGGGGTAGACTGCGTTGACATATTCTTTACACATAATCGCTGTGTGCGGGCGACACTGGCATGTGGGGCTCTAGATTAGGTCCTCATTAAGGCATCTCTATATCTGTCCGACGTAAGTCATTGCGTTGGCTGCGTAAATGACTGCGTAGATTGTGATGGTACAATGTTCTCTGTGGTGGCTCATCTCTTCTGTCTCTCATAGCTATCTAATTCAGAATGCTTTATTTTCAGAGCTGAATGGGATAATGAAGGGGATTAACACTTGTTGACTATATTTTTCAATAACGAGACATGGACTATTTCATCCCCAAGTGGTGGTTTGTATGATGCGTTTCGACGACACGCTACATCATTGGCTTAAGATACAGCGCAACGAAAGCTCTCGCGTTATCTATCATCTCGTGATCGAACTTCCTACATAACTGGTTGATAGCTTGACAATTAGTCTGCTAAGTATACAAGCTGATTATCCTATGCTAGACACTCGAATCCACTATACTATAGTTTCAGACTAGAATGGTCATCTTTTTGGAGGAGAGGGGTGTAGTATGTACGTCTATCTCTAGACTTCATCTAGAGGTGAGGATTACAGTGTCACAAATGGAGCACTTGACTATCCTCATATTAGTACTGATGGATCTAATTCATCAACACTAATCTATCATTGAGCGAACATGGGCGCTCTTCATCAAAGTTATTGCGGATGTGTTCACTGATACCCTCATGCTGTCACGAGTATCAGCGGGCTGGGTGCTGTTACCTCACAATATTTCACATTATCTAGTGTATCTTCATTACTCTATCTCTCTATGCCTCGTCCTAGATAAGGCACCTCTAGTGCGTATTAGCCTCTGGCTAAAAATCCACGTCACCTGCTTATGTCACCTGCTATCGTATCATCGCAATTCGAGATCTGGGAGACGATACTCAGATGACTGAGCAAGCGAAGCTATCTCTACCGCTAGCCCAGTCTCACTTACACGCTCATGCCTGAATCTCCACATCCATCCCCCCCCATCTCCTATACTCCCTATCCTGATCTATGCAAGTCCAGAACAAACTTGATGAGGCGTCGCTAGGGGTGAGTCGCTGCGTGTGGGCATCAATGATGTAGCGTCGCGTCGAGAGCGCTGTTGAGGAATTCTAGTAGCGAGGCGATTTGGAGTTGGCGGTTGGACCATGACATGGTGTCAGTACAGGGACAGGTAAGATCTTAGGAGCAGTGTTGCTTGGGGTGGAGGTAGATGGGGTGATTATTGCTAGGGTAGTATTCTGATACGAATTGGTTTGGGTCACGTTTATCTCTCTGGTTCTAGGGAAAATCTGCTGTCTCTATGCCCAAAAAGATTGCTTCACCTGTCTCACAACTGTGTTCTCTCATGCTGATCTTAAGAGAATCTACGCTAAGGAGCAAAGCACAACTCCCTATCTGCGCCACTCAGCCGGCGCATGCCTGTCCGGTAGTCTAGGATAATTCACACAGCGCTGCAGGGCAACGGGATGTGTGTACTCTTACGGAGTGCCATTACTCAAGGGCAGGTGGGTATCGTTTGCCGCGTGCATGAGGTGGTATTGTGATTGTGGTAGTAACTTGGTCGCTCCTCTTAGGTGTAGCTATTCAGCTTTGGGTTCGTGCGTGGGGAGGATGGGTCTGGTATTCTCTAGTATTCTGGTTCTGAGCTAGGTCTGATGTTGTCCGGTCATTCTTGCGGTTATAGGCTAATTGATAAGTCACACATGGCATCGGCAACTAGTAGTTCAGCGTTAGTCTTCAGTAAGGTCGTGTATCGGTGCTGTACTCTGTCATCAACCATTTTAAGCATTATTCAGTTTGATGGAAGTGCTGCATTACGGAGCAAAGACTACATCAATGGAAACGCGCGCGCGAAAGAAAAAGGCGGGTGCATGATAAGACTGTCTGTATCCAAACAAGGGGTAGTGTATTTGACTGGAGAAGGTATACGTTCGGCGACAACACAGCAAAAACGATTCACACTACTAAAGTACCGTCAAAAGATCGTCATATGGAAGGGACGATACACTGAGCTCCATATGAGCCTAAGATGGACATGACAAACTAACGCGAACTAAACACGAGCGATCGCAAGTATTGGCTACTCACTGCTAGCGTAGCTAGCTTTGATGAAGTTACTGTTGTGAGCACTAAGGCGAATAGTAGCTATTGTGGAAGTTATAGTCTACCACATGCGAAGCTATGCGAAAAAAGTTAGCGAGCACGCAGAGCTAAAGTGCTGTTGTCCAAAACTTAGTACTGACGATCTCAAAGTATGCTATCTGATGAACTAACTGGAAACAGCTAATGAACCGCGAAAGGGAGCATGGATACAGTGCTTTGCTTTGGTGTAGAGCTAGATCTCTTTAGAAGTGGCACTTATATAGATACCAAATCAGGGAATACGAGGCAAGTCGAACGAATTACGTTCGTTTACTTATCACAGGCGGAGATCGCATGAAAACAATTGCTACCCCTTCTAATCATTTTAATGAGTAAGCCGCTGTGCAAACAATAGAACATGTACCATAACGCGAGAACTAACGATGAAAGGAAGTTAAATTGCTATACACTTTGCCAACTTCGATCATAAAAGGACATGCCATGGCTAGGATCAAACAACGCCGAGTCGCTTTTCTCCGTTACCTGATCATTTCTGAGGTGATCGCGATGAATACGCAACTACGCGCGACGAGCTCTACACGTCACAGATCCGACTCAGTACTCGCATTATATATCTCGACAACGCCACGAAAACAAGAACCATTTATAGGCTGGTTCGATCTAAGTAGTAGGGGTAGAAAGGTTGTGTGTAAGCTGACTATGGAGTTGATTCTCTGAGAGCGAGCTACGGATTGACTTAGCGGCTACTGTGCTCTCAAGTCGTCTGTCTATTTTTAACACAAGGCCGTCGCGGTTATCTATACTAACTAGCCTTCGGTCACAGAAAATCTTGATCTGCGTGACGCAAAATGTCAAGCTCTACTGGAGGGAGATGTGACAATTTCAATATAGACGATCTGAGAAGATTATGGCGGATAGTATGACAAGATTGAAAGTGTGTCCAAAGCGATGAGATTACGGAGCGGAATAGTGCTGCTCATGATGTTCAGTAGAGGACAAGACGAATATCACTCAGATGAGCTTGTCTTAAAATACTGCGTAGTAGTCTAGGACATAGTGGCAAAGAGGAGCGATCTGGTAGATATAGTCACTTGGCACAGATGGTCTACACATGTACTATAGTATTCGAGGGTACAAGGGTGCAGACTTAATGTTGAGAGAGCATTAACAACTTAGAATAAGTGTTCTGTGCGAGAGGAGAAGTCATTATCTCACATTATCGAGTGCTTTTGATGTAAAAGGAAGTATCAGTCAGGATTAGTACTGCTTCTAGTCAACAAACCTGACGACTAGTACTCGCAGGTTAGGGGGCCTCTTCATTTTGAGAGACAATAAAATCATGGCGTGAGCGACTATAGATAAGGATTTGCCTGTAGGCGTCTTCACCAAGACCTGACATAACAGACGTCCGTAAATGTTGGATATCTTCACTCCCGGCCTCTCTCGAAGGAAGCGGATTGCTATGAGTGCCACGGAGCGATCAGACCACGGGATGAACCTGAGTCTAGATTGATTTGAGCGATTAGTGAGGTATATGCTGACACACTCGAGTGTATCGTGGTGATTCTTTTTAAGTAGAGTGTGCAGGCAGGGATTATTCGGAACACATGCGACAATAATCAGGTAGGATCTTAATATGTGTTATGTAAACACATGCATTTTGGATTAGTGAGCTGTTTCTCTCTAATGGAAGCAATCTGCTGGATTTTCAGTAGCTCACGTTTGTTTGCTACGAGGATCTTCTTAAAGAATGTAATGAGGTCGTTATCAGATAAGATGGGTTATCTGACATTAGTTGGAGAAACATGACGATGTGATTATGAGTTTTAGTCCTGAATTTCTGAGTAAGAGTAGTCACCTACAGAGTATCATCGTCACCTCTCAGACAAAGTCTAATGAAGACGATTTCTCTGAGGGGGGTGGGTTGATGACGGAGATCTATGTAGGCGAGTGGGGGGAAGGGAGAGTTGGTACTTAGAGAGAGACTCAATGAAAGTAGGCTCTTGCGTTTACGTCTGGGTGGGATAAGATTGTCTAGTGTGCTCGGTTGTCCTCGTTATTTGAGTAGACTGTTAATTGTGCCTTGTCTACGGTCTTTGAGACTATGGGGGAGAGGTATGGATATCTGTACTTTAGAAATAACATATGGATACGACGGCTTGGTGACTGTCATTTTTGACAGTTGATGTGAGAATGCACTTAGCTCAATGGAGGGTCTGGTAAAAGTGGAGAGTTGCATTATTGTGAATTGCTTTAGTCTCAGTGACTACGACTATTCGCATACAGTCATTGTCTTTAGCGTGAGGGTTAGTAGCAACAATAGATTTCGGTGTAGGACAAGTTCGAGGTCTGCGCCAAAACCTTTGACTTTTGCTTGCGACAGAATTCTGATGTGGCAGGCGGGTACTCGAAAGGGTGGTGTCAAGTCTTCTGTTTGGTAGACAATAATGGATGCTCTTACGTAGTAGCAGCACATAGTGGAACTAGGCGGGCGGGCGTTATCACTCTGTCTTAGCCGGGGGGGTGGTGTTTTAACTGGATACCAGTAGAGGTGTTGTTCCATTATTTTAATGACACAGTTGAGAACACTATTGCTGATATGTGAGCGGGGAGGGATACTCTACGGTTGTTATGAATTCATTGGTTTGCCAAGAGATTGTTACAGGATGGCTCGGTGGATGTTTTAGAATGACATAGTGAGACACTATCTTGGGGGGCGTGTGGAGGGGCGTGTGGGAGATGGTGAGAGGCAATCCTGGAGGGTAATATCAAGGGGGTATGGTCATGGTTTATGTTGTTGAGTCGGACTCAGGCGTGATGTGCGCTAGTTGCGGATAAGGAGAATATCAATATAGTTTTGGTTGGTAGCAGGGTTTAGATATTGGTTTTGCAGCGGGCGAGGACACTGGTAGCGATCATCGTGTGGGGGTACGTGTGATGTTGGGTGGTTGTGGGCTAGTTCTTATGCTTGGTTTATACGATGAAGATGAGGTAATAGGGGAGTTAGCTGATCCTTGTTCTGTAAGATGTTGTGTGTAAGCTACGGGGGGATGTCAAGCTAGTGATGCTACTATCGTTTTGTAACGTTTTAAGACGTGCTTGAGAGTAAGGAGGTAGGGTTAGCGAGTTACATGGTGCATGTGGAGGGATTATGCACTTAACCTTTTCTACTTAATTCTTGCAAGGGTGACGGTGTCTCTGGACACTTATAATGCAAAGTGCTTAAAGACATAGCCTTAGTAGAATCCTGCTGGAATATAGGATTACAAGCGTACAAGCAGCGACGACAGAGATGTAGGTGGGGTTTTGGTGCGTATCTATTCCTAGCACAGTTCGAGCTGCAAGTCTAACTGATTGGGTTCACGTTATGTACTCTCCCTATCTCTGTGTACTTGTGACTCACAGTTCTTCACAAGAGAATCACTTATCGCGCTGACGCGGACGCCGGTCTAAGCGGGTTGCGTTGGATTTGGACGCAGTATCAAACAGTTTCTGTGGTAGAGGCGGAGCGCGTCGAAGTCAAACTCTGGTTGATAGCTGAGAGTGGGGTGTGCGTAGAGGAGGTGATGAAGAGCGCGGAGGAATAAGGAGGTAAAGACTTCTCACATCACGTTGAGTGTTAACAACTTACCTAAAAAAATCTTGTAACAGACGCTAATACATCGAGCCGGGAACACATTATCTTTGCTTCCTGTCGTGCATATTGAGTTCACCATAATGACTTCGCTATATATGAGGGAGTCATGTCCCGAATTACATAGCTGTTAACACGACTACGTTACGAGAAGAGCGCTATACGATCTAATGTTGATATGGCCTGCTATAGTTCTTGGGCTATAAAGCAACCAATCATTTTGTACCACAAAAATACTGCTATAGTGCAGATCCTCTTGAAACTCTTCTCCATAATGGCAAATTGCAATTATAGAGCTGCGATGCCTAAACTCTAACCCGAGAGTCATATACAGCGGGCTACATGGCAACTCATAATCCGAGATTACTCCCTGTTGCATTAGGTATCTTCTACAAGTTTCGGCTCCCAATTGCAACAATTCTTGCCTATAGGTAAACTATATAATCATCACTCGATATGGCTTGAGGCATGCATGAGAAGAGAAAGTGATGGCTTATGCCTCGAGATTACGTAAACGTGCTGACACATCTAGAGTATGTATGCGCGTGAACATCATACTAACCGTTAGTGCCAATTTGTGGCGTGCTAGTCTGGAGCGAGGCCAAGAGAACATGACACAAATCTCTAACATGCTTCAATATCTGTATAACTAGCAGAACACCCTGATACGTTTGCGTATAGTTCGCTCCCTCTGTGAAGAGCATCAAGCTGAGAACTGCGAAGTGTCTAACTTGCACAGAACCACAAAAATCATGTAAATTCAGCACAGGTTCATCCGCTCTTGCGAAAGAAGGATGCACGCAGTAGTTACAAGGGATCAGTATTAAATGTCTATAAGATCAAGATACATTAACATCTGTTGTTGATCACCGTACTATTGCTCCGAAGCTATTGTATAAGGATGACCAGATCAGAATTAGATACACGTAGAGTAGCTTCAAAGAAAAACAGTTATATAACTCGTTCAGTGGATCTCTTACAAGGAGCAGGACGTTTTACGTGTGATTACGCGTTAGTATATTTAAATGTTACATACTATTGACATTAGCTACTTTAGCCTACACTGACAGGATACGAATAATTTATTTAGATAAGATCCATTTGATCATTATATCTAGTACACTTTACTTGACTCAGGAAAGGCATGTATAGCAGACTACTTAGCAGAGTGAGATTAATGTATCTCCGGGCTAAGGTCCTAGATATCTTTAGTGTGCTCTACGAGTTAGTATGTGTAAACAGATACTTTGATGTTTATATACATCAGTTGAAAGTGCGATGAGAAGCGACTATTGACAACACGACATAATCTCTAATATGAGGATCATTTGTCTGCAAAGTTCGCTTGTTAGCAAGTGACTCGTATTAGGGTTTATCCTACGAATCGCATAATACAACAAGGAGTATCTCACACACATAGATGAGTTCTACTGAGTCCTAGGTAATCACTATTGTAACGGGATCATGGACTGATTTTATATCGGGAAGTATCATTTGATGGTACATCGCGTCTCATACTCATATTCGGTAATGTTCAAGTCTTGTCTAATCTCTGCGCGTGAATCTACTATTAAACTCAGATAGTTGTGTTATGATTAACATCGTTATATCGCTATCTTCATCTATCTTATTAGACGCTATCTGATGTTGTCTCAAGCATATCTCCAGGCCAGTATACTGCTACCTAACATTGATATGTCCAAGTCCATCATTAGATACTTGCTAGCTCTTCGTAGCGCAGAACTCTGCGACATTCTTTATCCACTGATGGTGCTTGAATCAGATGTTCCTTTACTCGAATGCTTAGCATTTCGTCAGATCCATTTTCAGGTGGTGTCCCAGCGTGCACGGGCAACAAGATAGAACCAGTGGATAGAAACAATGTCTATTTGAACTTACATCACGCGATAAACCCCCGACTGTATATTAATCGATAACTACTCGAGATTGTACGTATCTCGAACACGGAAACAGCTATCAGTTAACAGGTCAACTTTATTTAGGGATGTCTCCGGCGTTTATAGGGTTTCTAGGCTATAACATCGCTGATCAGATGATTTGTAAATTACATCTTGTAACGCTACAAAGATTGTATAAATCAATGACAGCGTCTGAGATGTGAACGTATATATTACCATACATTACACATCTCACTTCTATAGAGAAGAAGGCCGATCACCAAAGATATTGTAGGGAGTCATTAATGGCATTCTACACGAAGATTCGGATTCTGATTCTTCTCAGGAACGGCGTGCATTTGTATGATAGTGATTCATTAGGTTTTATTTCCATATATTTCACGGTACGGATGTTAACTTCTTCATCTACGGGGGGTCTGTTTAAGGTTAAACCGTCTACTCAAGATCGTAAAATGAACGGATAAGATAAAAACTCTCAAAACAATAATAGATCTCGGGAAATTAGTTACTTGCAAAGACGAAGACTTGACACTCATGCCTTATTGTTACAAGGTTATCTTTATAGTTAATTTAACCTTCTATTAAACATTCCTTATAACATGGGCGTGAGCTTTTACTTGGTCACCAATATACACTAGAGTTTTTATTACGGTAGGTGTTATTCCAACACCAGTGGTAGTTAGTTAATGATAGTCCTATGAGATACAAGTCCACATCTACAGAGCATTATATAAGGGCTTTTTGGTGAAACCTAAAAATTATTTGTAGACCATGAGATAACGACCAAGTCACTCATCTATATTAAAATAGTACTTATTATGTGTGGTCTCGAATTGAGTATAGACCAAGCCATATTTCTAAAGTTTTACCTACAGTCACCGGCACACTCATATTTTTATGGAATTTAGGGGTAAAATTGGGGGAAACGGAAAGGCTAAATCCTCACAAATGGAATTAAGGGTTATGTGTGCGGGTTATGTAACTAATAATTTTATAAAAGTATGCTAAAAAATTTAAAATTTGATCATTAATTAGGCATATTATTGTGAAAAATAAGACAAGTAAGCGTTCTAATTCTCCTCCCCCACTTGAGATATACAATGACCTCGTTGTATAAATATAACATTAAGGACAAAAAATTAAAAAGAATTAATTGAGAACTCCCCTAGATTGCCGGTATGATCCTCCATGATGCGTTTATGAGCAAGATTATGTGTTGCAAAAGCGTTTGTATACCAGCATAACTACAACACACAGAATTCCAGAATATAAATACTCCACCAAAGTCGTCATTTTCGTTCAATAAGGTCCTGTATAAGATATAAGAAAAACCAATGCAATTCTATCTCTTGTATTCGACGGTTAAAAATCAAAAACAAAAACGAAAAACTATACAGGAAGTCGATACGTCGTATCCTAAAACCAGGATATGCCATATTGAGACCTGTAAAATGTATCTAATGGTATGGTTCAGATTGTCGAATATGCCATATCATATTCATGAATACGTCGTATAGACAAGTGTTACAATAATGTATAAAATGCAGAAAAATAAAGGACTGGATAACATCCAGACCTTCAATATGCCGTATCCATTCAGATTAGATACGCCGTATCGAAAGTCTAGGAAGACAGACTCGATAAAAATTAAAAAATAACATTTCGGGTTGTCTCCCAACAAGCACTTTTGTTTACAGCAAAGTCTTTAAGTTAGACTTGTCTTCAGCTCATCATTTGGTGCGTTTTACGAGCCACCCTTGATCCTTCTTGAGAAAAATTTCATGATAGACGCTTGACATAATTCCATTGGTTCTTTTACAAGTGGCGTACTCGCATGTGTTAATGGAAATGTATTCTTCATTAGTACCAAGCGAGTATCGTATTACTTCGAATTTTTCGGATTTGAACACCCCTTCATTGAGTAGTTCTTTCTTTTCATCGTTACTAACCGAGATATCGTCCAATTCACTGATGTTACGCCCATAAATCTTCATCTTATGTTCATCAAAACATTCTCGGCCCTTTTCAAACACACAAATGATGTTCCCTTCTTGAGCATCAAAATAAGGCTTGAAAAGGGGTCAGAATTGTCGTTCAGGTGGTTTGTATCGTTAGATTCTTTCCATTTGTCGTCACTCGATTCAACGTCATTCATCAATACTTCATTGTCACCACCTTTTATCCAAAAATCTTATAGTGCATTTTTGGTTTTTCCATCCATACTCCTATAGTTTCTGAATTTTGAATTCAACCAATTTATGAAGTCAAGGCAATCTAGACTGTCGTCCATATCTTCGCTAAATGATGTATTCTTATAGGTATGGGATAGGGTGTGGTATTTGTGAACGAATTTTTCTGTTAATTCTCCCCCAAGTAGTGATTTTGCCGTCTACCTCCTCTATCCACCACTTTCGTGCAGCTCCAGTAAGCGAGAGTGGGAAAACATGCAGTCGAAGTTGATTGGGATCAACATTAGGAATTTTAATTAATTCCAGTATCGCCAGGAATTTTGTAGTGTGGTCGACTACGTCATCGCCATTTGTTCTATTGAAAGCATTATCCTGTAGTATTTTCAAAAAGTCGTCACCTAGTTTGAATTTAGCATTTTTGTTGAACCCTGGAGTCGTAGTATTCGAGCCATAATCCGCTTGAACTTCCTCCCTGTATTCTCCAAAAGTAGGTTCCGTCATAGTTTCAGTTACAACTTCCTTGATCGAACCTTAGTAATCAGCACAACCTGAAACCAAGGTCAAAATATCAGTAGGATTTGCTCGAAAGAAAGTTAATACATAAAACTAAGTACGAAAATGGAATATGAAAATTTAAAGTCTGCTGCTATATTAGATAGTCGATACGCAGTATTCAATTTGACTGAATACGCCGTATTAACTTTTTGAATGGAATACGCTGCATTGGCAATGAAAGGTTGATACGCCGTATTCAACTGGTGAATACGCCGTATCGATTGTTCAACCAGAATAGTGTACAGAAAACAAAAACAAACTAACAAAGCTAGAGAAGTAAAACACACAAACAAAATTATAAAAACTTTCAGGTGAAATGGACGACTGATTCACTCTTGATCAACCCTTTAAAATATATATATAAATATAGATATAAAATATACTTATAAATAATTGGGTAAAATTAAAAAAATCACAATGATATAATCCGGGAGTATGATTCCCGAGTCTTTCCCCACGAGGAAATGCAGATTGAAAGCTAAGAGTCGTTTTGAGAATTGATGCTTGAATGGAACAAGATTTAGATTGGTTTTCTAAAACTACGGGAAAATTAAGGCAAAAACTTAAAGAAAAATAAGGTAAGACAAATTTTAACTAAAAACGCAAAACGGAAATCCTAAACGGGACCTAAAAACCCTAAATTATCAATTTAAGTCCTAAAATGATCTTTTTGGTTTTTATAAGTCTTAATTGACTAAAAAGCTAGAACAAAGAAAACTAGACTAAAAACGAAGGTGATAGGCTGTGAAACACTAAAAAACGTGAACTGATTCAATCCCGTTCTTAAATAACAAGAGTTTGCAATTTAAACCCTACGAAAGCAAATCTAATTTTTCCAGGTTTCTAAATGTTAATAGAAAAATTTTCTACAAGAAGAATTATATTTTTATTGACTTTTATAATTTTTTTATGAATTAAAAACGATTTTAATGAAATTAAATGTTTAAAAATACTAAACTATTTATAAAAAAACTGGAAAAATCATGAAAAGTAGCTTGAACAGTGAGGAATCTAGGAAAAATAAGCTTGTGAAAACAACTTATCGAATAAGCTGTGAAATAAACTAAAAACAGCTTATAAACTAAAAAGGGTAAAATGTGTATAAGTATTTAATTTGGCAGAGTAAAATCGAAAAAGACCCCAGGGCAAGTGGTGGAGAGTGTGGATGGGTGTTTGGGTTTTTTGGTTGTTTTGGTTTGTGTTTGGGTAAAACTTTGGTGTAAGGTAGAGGTCCCGGGTTCGAGCCCTGCTCACCTGGGACTTCCCCTAATCCCAAACGTTTTTGTTTTCCATTTTTTTACAACTTTTTAGAAAACTTAAAAATAAGCACTTTTTACAAAGAGACTTTTTTTATAAAACACAAATAAGCACTAAAATAAGCTAAATAAGACAGAATAAGCCTAAACTTCACTAAGCTATGAAAATGCTAACTGTTAGGCTTTTTTAAACTCTTAACAATAAAAGGGCAATAAGCGGAAAAAAACTAAAAAACTATACCTACTAAACATAAACAAACAAAAATAAGCAAAGGGTTTAAGCTTAATTGAAGCGAAAAAGGACATAAGTCTAAAAAGCTATCACACTTAAATTTTTAAAGCTAACTGCAAAAAGCTCAATACGTCCCTAGACTAAAGAAACAGCTAAATTAGACTAAACCTAACCTAATAAGCTGAACCACACCTAAATAAGCAGAAGCAATAAGCAGATAAGCTTAAATAAACTAAAAAGCAATTTGGCAAAAAACTAGTAAACAAAAGGCCAAGAGAGACTTTTCTAGCTTAAAAATAAGCTAGCAAAAGGATCCTTATGGCTTAGTGGCTTATACCACTAGAAAGAGTGACAAAAAAGCTACAATAAGCTACAAAGAAAAAGCATTTGGAAATTCAAATAAACACTTAAAAAGCTTCAAGAAGAAGGGCTATCCACACTGACTCCAAACTTGTAGACCATAAGTTTTTGCTAACTTTTGCAATCTTAACAAATCTCCATCTTTGAGACTTAAAAAAGAACATGCAAACAGATCCTTATGAACATATAACCTACAAACAGATTAACTTTAGACCTCAAAGAACAATAATCAACACTCAAAAATGAGTTTGAAGTTCAGGATAAGCAATAATAAGCATTTGAAAAAGCAATTTCTCAAAATTTTCAAAAACTGAACAATTTATGACAGTTTTGGCAAAAACTTAAAACAACAAATGCAGGCTTAGAGATTTGTTCTAACCCTCTTTTAACACATGAAATAAATACAAAACTTCACAAAAGCAACAATAAGCATAGCACAATCAAATAAGTCACTACATAAGCTATAACTTAACAGTTTCAAACCACAACTCCTCAAATCCTTAAAAATGAGTTTTACTACTTAAAAACTTTAACAAACTAAATCTTTGGACTAATTTAAGCTAAGCTAAACTGACTTAAGTGTCAAATTGCAATTTTAACCCATTTTGACCCATAAAAGCAGTTAAACCAAACACCCCTTTAAAAACTAATTTTAACTTTTTAACTTGATTCAAACTGTTTTAAGCTAAAACTTTTAAAAACCAGATGTTAACTAAGACTACTAAGCAATATTAAGCATATATCAACAACAAATAAGCACTTAAATAAGCTGAAACAGATTTTGCAATTCTATAAGCTAATTAAGACAGATTTAGGAAAAACTTAAACTAATGACTTCTAGACTATAAGACAAGCATAATAAGCATTAAACATCACAAATAAGCATAAATAAGCAAAGATAAGCAGGCAATAAGCAACAATAAGCAGTTGAATAGTAAATAGACTAAAACTTAAAATGAAAACTTACAAAGAGTCCAAGCTTTTTCTTATGAATTTCAAAACCCAAAACAACTTATCACAATCCTATAGCTTATCCAAATAAGCACTAACCCATGGCCATCCAAAATACACCATGCTCCATGAGATCTTCTTTATATATTTTTTTGGTATTTTTTAGATTTTTTTAAAAGACAGTAAATAAAAGTGATAAAACAGTAAACAAAGGCAAAGATTAAGAAGCTAAAAGCTTAGTGAAGCTTTTAGGTCAGATCAATAAGCTGCATCATAGCTTAAAAAGCTTAACAGATTATATTAAATGATCAAACACAGAATCTTAAAAACAATACCTCAAACTTTTCATTAAAAACTTAAACTTTTACAAGGAATTTGCAATACAGAATAACTTTAAAAACTTAAATGAAAATACATTAAAAAGATACTAAAAAAATAAAAAAAATTAAAAAAAAAAAATCTTAGAACAACAACTCTCCTTTACTACAAGGGTTAAGCCCTCTATTTATAGGCCGGATAGAAGGACCTAGATCCTTGGCTTGGTTTTCTTGTGTGAGAGGAAAAGCAGCATCAATCTTGGCCCTTTAAATCATCTAGTGCTTCTTTAAATCCATCACAACCCTTGATTGTGTCCACGCAATCATTCCCCAATGATTGCCTTGGATCGCCAACGTGTCAGGTGCCAAAAACGTCATCCATTGCATCATTTAAGCTTCTAGAATGTGGGTTAAGTGGGTTTAACCTCGGTCAGAGTAATTTTAGGATAGGGTGAAAAGTAACAATGGGGAGTGAGCGGGAAAATAGGTTGCCTGTTTGTTTGGTGCAGGGTGAGAGTTTGGTGGATTGGCAAGAATGGTCCTTCCATTTTATATGAGTATATGCATTAAAGGTCCTTGGTGGTATATTTGTGTTTGCACCGTTAGTCCTTTTAGGACTAACGGGGGTGTTATAAAGGGGGTTGTAGTTAACAGGAGTTATAAGGGTGATGGTGGGCTAGTTGTTGGGCCGGGAATTATAAATTTATGACTTGGGCTTTTATTTATGTTTAAGGGTTATAAGATATAAGTGGGCTGTCCCGGGCCCACTAGTTGGGTACGGGTGGGCCCACTTTTGGCAGTTTAGGTTTTCGGGTTCGGTTTTTGATGCTCTTTCCAAATCCACTTCCCGGGGTTGACTTTGACTTGATTTGACTTTGACTTTTTGTTGACTTTTGGCTTTGACTTGACTTTTCTTTCACGCTCTTTCTGTTCTCGTGCTCGGTTTTGTCGTTTTGGCTTCGATTTTGTCCTTTTCTTGGATATCCATTACCTGCATAATACAAATGTAAAACATACAAATACAATGTATTTTTGGTACGTTTTTAGTCATTTAAGTCTGATTTTAGTGGTCAAATGTATGTGTAATTAAACGCATACCAAAATCCCCCATACTAAGATATTGTGTGTCCTCACGCAATGCTATAAGTAAGCACTTAGAAAACTAAGAATCTTGATCCCCCTCGACTAATTACCTCAAAAAGTAGCTAAGTGTTCATCGAGGTGAATTAAAGAATCAAGAGTTTAGAGAAGCCCCGTTTTTACCATTTTTATACTCATATATTTTTTTATTTTCTCATTTTTTTGTTCTTTTCTTTTTAAGCAACTAACTAACTTATTTGATTTTCGTTATTTTCATAACCGTTAGGGATCATAGAACAAGATGCACTTCGATCCGAAAATGCCCCAAAAAGGATAAATTCATCGTCCCCGACTTTCACCAGCTCCAAACCATGCTTAAAACGAAATCACCGTTAAATATCAGTTAAGATGCTAACACTACTCATATTTGCAACTTGTGAACTTTTCACTCCCGACAATTATTATATCTTAGGTGAATGTGCTATTTTGAATTTCAACCATGGATCAACGTTTCGCAAAATTCTATGCTTTACGTTCCACCCGAGAATATTGAGTTTGAAGGCGAGATCATCCCATGTAGCGACTTTCGTCTCAGCACAATCCAACCTTGCGCTAGTGATCCAGGCTTTTTGACACCCCACAGAGAACTAGTATCGGGACTCTCGACCGAGGTTTCAAAAACTCTTAGGTTTCCCGTATATACATAGCTTATTTAAAAACTTAAAATGAAATAGTCAAAATTAAAAAGCATATTTAAATTTAACAACAAGAGATCTATTTTGTTAATTCAAACTTAAGATAAACAATGATCAATTGTTACCCTCGACCATTTTAGAAGGCTGCACATCGTTTTGAGCCGGCAAGATTGCATCAAACTGTTTATCAGTCTTGGATTTTATTCTTACTATGGGCTTTCCTAGAAGGCTGTAACATCGGTGGTGGAGCCGCAAGATACAGCAAAATTTATCACCCACAAATTTTTTTATATTTATTATATTTTTTCATTTTTTTTAATATATAGAGAAGACTTCTTTTTAAAAAATTTAAGTATAAATTTAAACTAAGACTAATTTTTTTTTTTGCTATTAACCACATAAAAATTGTTGATTTAAGTTTAATCTCCAAAAATAGCACATATTAAGCTAAGACAGGTAAAGGCCTAGTCCTAATAAGCATGAAAGATCACCAATAAGCAACTAGAATAAGCTAATACTAAGTTAAATAACAGATTAACTAAGATTTAACCTAAAGGAAATAAGCTAAATGGGACTTAGACTATCCTAATAAGCAATACTAAACCTATATTAAGCAAATGCAAAAGCTAATAAGACTAAATAAGCAAATGAGCTTTTTGCTAATCCTGCTAACCAAACAGCCCTAGGGACACTTTTCTAGCTTATTTTTAAGCTAGAAAAAGGATCCTTATGGCTTGGCAACTTATATCACTAAAAAGCTTGGCCAAAAGCTATCTAAAACCACTTTCAAAAAGGAGTTTGAAAATCAAATAAGCCCTTAAAAAGCTTAATGAAAAAGCTAGTTCACACAGATTCAACACTTAGAAAATTTTTTGCAATCTTCACAAAACCAAACTTTTGAGCTTAAAAATAAGCACTTAAACAGAACCTTATGAATATGAGACCAGCAAACAGATCAAATTTAAACCTCAAAGAACTTATATCATCAATCAAAAATCAATTTGAAATTAAGAATAAGCAACAAAGAGCAATTGAAAAAGCTATTTCCTCTTAAAAACACACTTAGCAATATTTTTGACAGATTTTGACAAAACTCTAAACTAACAATGCAGGCCTATTGAACTTGATTCCACACTTGTTTTAACACATGCATAAACACAAAAACATCACAAAATCTCAATAAGCAAAAACCAAATCATATGAACTCATTTTTCCAACAAAATTCTAACAGATTCAAACAACTACTTATTTAAACTAGGATTTTGAAATTTAACTCTTAAAAACTTCTAAATACTGGATTTTATGGTGAGTTTAAGTTAAACTAAAGTGACCCAAGTGTCACAATGCATTTTTGACCCATTTTCACCCATGAAAACAGTTAAACCAAACACCCCTTTAAATGACAGTTTTGGAATAAAAACTTGATTAAGGCTGAATTAAACCACAAATCCACAAGACCAGATATTGAACAAGTTAAACAAACATCATTAAGCAAATTTCAACAACCAATAAGCACCTAAATAAGCTATAACAGATTATGCTAATTTATAAGCTATAGTGACAGATTATAAGAAAACTCAAACAAATGATCTCTAAACTACAAAACAAGCATAATAAGCACTAAACATCATAAGCAAACATAAATAAGCAAATATAAGCAGAAATAAGCAATAATAAGCAATGTTACAGTAAAATACAAGAAAATGAAGAAAACAGAACTTACAAAAGCCGTTGCTTAAACAGGGCAAACAAGCTAATCTACAAGCTCTAAGCTTGTATTGTCCATAAGCCCATCCAAGTTTGGCTTATCATCCATAAATAAGCTGTGGTATTTGAGGAGTGGATTTTTTTGGTTTTTTGTAAAATTTTCGTAAGTATTTTATATTTAAGTGAAAACATGTTGCTTATATGTTTTTATAAAAGCTTATAAGAGGCTTTTAACAAAGGAAAAACAGAAATTCAAATTTAGACTTAAAAACTTCAAAATTTCATTAATACTTAAAAAAAGTTACAGGACTTGGAAATTGAAAGACAATGATTTAACTGACTTAAAAATAAGCTGAAAATTAAACTAGGTAAAAAAAAACTTAGTGTGCCCAAGGGCTTACAATGAGTCCTATTTATAACAAGCCAATGAAGGTTCTAGGTCTTGTGTTTTCTTTGTGAGAGCTTCTGCGGGTGTGCTTGTTGTGTGAGAGCCTTCAAAAGGCAATCTTGGCCATCAATTTTGAGTAGTCCCCAAGTCTCTTGATCTTAGCCCTTCATTTTGTGTTTATTCTTTGCCGAATGAGCTTGCAAGAGATTGCCAAAGTGTCATTTATTGGTTTGTGTGATGGGATAAGGTGTTGGTCGACAAAGTGGAGAAGAAAGTGGAATAGTACCTGGACCATTTTGACGGGTAGTGGAAGAGATGTACAGTAGTTTGATTTGGTGCAGGGTAAATGTTTGGTGGTTAGGCAAAACAAGCCCCTTAAGATGTATATTAGTATTTCATGAATCGTCCTTGTGGTGTGATAAGGGTTTAAGGGATTAGCAAAAATGGTCCCTCAAAGTGATAAGAGTTATTGCATGGTTAGTCCTTTTGGTGTTAACAAACTTAACGATTTAGGCTTTTGGGCTTTGTTGGGCCGGGTGTTATAAAAAGGAGACTTAGGCTTTTTGGGTTTTATGATGTTTGTAACATATAAGTGGGCTGACCCGGGCCATTAGATGGGTATGGGTTGGCCCATTTAACATTTCTTCGATATTGGCTCCGCCTTTGACTTTGACTTTGTCGGGAAACTCTTGGGCTTTTTATAAAGTATTTGTTTTAAGTCTTTCAAATATGTTTATGTTTAAATGGCCTGACCCGGCCCATTAGATGGGTACGGGTTGGCCCATTTAACATTTATTTGATATCGGCTCTGCCTTTGACTTTGACTTTATTGGGGGTTGACTTTGACTTTTTGACTTTTGGCTTCGATTTGACTTTTCTTTCATGCTCTTTCCGTTCTCGTGCTCAGTTTTGTCGTTTTGGCTTCGTTTTTTGTCCTTTTCTTGGATATTCATTTCCTGCACAATATAAATGCAAAACATACAAATAAGATGTATTTTTGGTACGTTTTTGGTCATTTTAGTCCGGTTTTAATGGAAAATGGTATGTGTAATTAAGCACATACCAAAATCCCCCATACTAAGATATTGTCCTGTCCTCACGCAATGCTATAAGTAAACACTTAAGAAAACTAAGAATCTCGATCCCCCTCGACTAATTACCTCAAAAAGTAGCTAAGTGTTCATCGAGAGGAATTAAAGAATCAATAGTTTAGAAAAGCCCCGTTTTTACCATTCTTAAAGATATACACTTATTCCTACACATATTTTTGTATTTTTCCTTTTTCTCATTTTTTGTACTTTTCTTTTTAAGCAACTAACTAACATATTTGACTTTCGTTATTTTCATAACCGTTAGGGATCATAGAACAAGACGCATTTCAATCCTAAAATGCCCCAAAAAGGATAAATTCATCGTCCCCGACTTTTCACTTATTCCAAACCAAGCTTAAAACGAAATCACCGTTAAATATAAGTTAAGATGCTAACACTACTCATATTTGCAACTTGTGAACTTTTCACTCCCGACAATTATTATATCTTAGGTGAATGTGCCATTTTGAATTTCAACCACGGATCAACGTTTTGCAAAATTTATATGCTTCACGTTCCACCCGAGAATAATGAGTTTGAAGGCGAGATCATCCCATGTAGCGACTTTCGTCTCGGCACATCCCAACCTTGCGGCTAAGTGACCAGGCTTTTGAGACTAGTATCGGGTATAACACCCCGTGTTTGCAAGTCATTGACGAAGTCAATAATTCTACTATTTATTTTTGGTGTTGTATGCGTTTGCTTTTGATTTCATGTATTAAGTAAAATCGCGTAAGTTAAAAACGATCATTCAATGTAAACGGGAATTAAACAATTAAATGTTTACATCAAGCAAGGGTTAAGTAATTATTTTTAGAGTAATTATTAACATTGTTCATTTATTTTTTATTTGGTTACGTAAATTTATTACGTATCGTTGTGATCCGCAGATGCATAAACTTTTATATCAGTCTCAGATATTATTCATACTATGGGCTTTCTTTAAGAAGGCTACCAACATCGCTTGTGAGCCGGCAAGATGCAGCAAACTCTTTATCAGCCACAGTTTATAATTAATTACTCTTCATTCTTTTTTCACATTTCATCATTTTTTATCATTTTTTTGTCATTTTACTTTAGTTTACATATATAGAGAAGACTTCTTTTTGGAAAAATTTAAGTATAAATTTAAACTAAGACTAAAATTATTGCTATCGACTACATCTAAAAAATTGTTGCTTTAAGTAAATTTTCCAAAAAATAGCACGTATTGATTAGTCGGTTAGGAGCTTATTGGGAAGAAAAAGCCATAAATTTACAACAAACATGAGCTCTTAAGAGTTTCAAATATTATTGTTTATGGCCTCTAACTCATAATTAACTCTATTCATTTTTTTGATTCTTCGCGAATTCCGCAATGCTTAGTCTAAAAGTTAAAAGGAACAAGCCTAGAGCACAACACGCTCGAATCGAGCCAAAATTTATTCTTATTTACCAGAGAAAGTCAAAATTGTGACAAAACACTTATTTTGTTTTTGAAATTTTTAATTTTTTTTATTTTTTTGGTATTTTGGTGGTAAAAACGGGATTACGTAAAAACAACAGCTGCAGGCATAATCAAATTGATAGATCCCCCCATACCTCGATCGGGTCAAAATTTATTCTTATTCTACCTAGCAGAAAAGTCAAAATTGTGACAAAACACTTATTTTATTTTTGAATTTTTTTTTATTTTTTTTGGTATTTTTTCAAAATTTTTGGTAAAAACGAGATACGTGGAAACAACGGCTGCAGGTACAATCAAATCGAAGACCCCCCCCCCCCATACTAGAATTAAACATTGTCCTTAATGTTTTAAGAAGGGTCTCTGCGTAAATCCGTTTATGAATGATGCTAAAGATAAACGATAGTCGATAAGATTAGGATATTGGATTTCCCAAGTGAAGCTGAGGATTTGAAGCTCTTGTGATCGAAGGACAAAACCACGAGCACGAGAGGCTTCAAAAATCAGGGACAATCCTGGAAAATCATAAAAACACAAGCAAACAAGAAAGGAAAGAGGCGAGCCTCCTCACAACAACAAAAAACACTTATTCATTACTACATAATATAACTAGGATAAGCATGGGGTGCCTCCCACGAAGCGCTTGTTTAGGGTCACTAAGCTTGACCCAATCCCCGAATTCATTGGTCCTTGGGGAAGGTTTGGAGATACGGGACAACCATTTATGGTACGTCCCCTCCGAAGTAGTGCTTAATTCGATTACCGTTCACCTTAAAGTTTGGCCCAGAGTTTTAAGATAACTCAACGGTGCCATATGTAAAGACATGGGCAATGGTGAACGGTATGGACCAACGGGATTTTAACTTGCCCGAGAACAAGGTCAAAGTTTGCATGCTTCAAGGCCCAATAGGCTTTATGCTCAAGCTCGATCGGTAGATGACATGCCTTTCCATACACAAGCTTGTATGGGTTACACCCGATGGGTGTTTTGTAAGCGGTACGGAAGGCCCAAAGTGCGTCGTCTAATTTATCCGACCACGAGGCACGGTTCTCACCCACGGTCCTTTCAAGAATTCGTTTCAAGCCACGACTGGATACCTCAGCTTGCCGACTTGTTTGTGGGTGATACGTGGTGGAGAGACAGTGAATAACTCCGTATTTAAGCATGACCTTTGCAAACTGGTCATTGCAAAAATGGGTTCCGCGATCTTATGATAGCACGAAGGGTACCAACTCGGGCGAAGAGAGATTTAAGAAATTTGCAAACAACTCGGGCGTCGTTGGTAGGGAGCGCTTTCGCTTCAACCCATTTTGACAAATAGTCGACGGCCACGAGTATATATTTGTTCCCTCGTGAAGACGGGAACAGCCCCATGAAATTGATGCCCCATATGTCAAAGATTTCGCAAACTTGGATGGAATTTTGAGGTATTTCATCACGTTGTGAAATTTTTCCTTGACGCTAACAAGTGTCACATCAGGTGACCAAGTCATGGGCATCTCGGTAAATTGTGGGCCAATAAAATCCTGAGTCAAAAACCTTTTTGGCGGTGTAGTTGGCACACTAATGTCCCCCGATGGGTCTACTATGGCAAGCTTTGAGGATATCAAAAGCTTATTGGCCCGCAACACACCGCCGAATCACTTGATCCGCACATATTTTGAACAAATAAGGGTCGTCCCAAAAGTAGTGTTTAACATCCTTGAAAAACTTATTCTTTTGTTGGGACGACATCCCTTTAACAATGAAATTCCCGCGTGGTAATTTGCAAAATTGGCAAACTACGGGGTACTTGAGTCACCACGAAAGTCACCATATTAAGTGTCTCGAGAGGAAATGTTTCGTTTATCTCCTTTGGGTTGAGCACATTTTCATAAGGATTTTCTAATAGGGAAAGATGATCGGCCGCGAGATTCTTGGCTCCTTTTGTGTCAATTACTTTGAATTTGAACTCTTGAAGGAGGAGAACCCACCAAAGCAATCTCGCCTTGGAATCTTATTTTTTGGCAAATAGATATTGAGGCGAGTGATCCGTATACACATTGCTTTGTTCAAGAAGAGGTAAGACCAGAATTTTTTCGAAGGCATACACCACGGCTAACATTTCTTTCTCCGTCGTGGTGTAATGCGATTCCGCCTCGCTCATTGTTTTACTAGCATAGTGTATAGACCTAAAGTGTTTTTCATGACGTTGCCCCAAGAACGCACCTATGGCAAAGTCTCTTGCATCGCACATAAGCTCAAAGGGTAAGTCTCAGTCGGGGGCAATCAATATTGGAGCTTCGGTAAGTTTTTTCTTTAACGTTTCAAAAGCTTAAATACATTCATCAGAGAAGATGAACGGCGTATTTTTCTCAAGAAGAAAAGTCATCGGTCAGGAAATTTTGGAAAAATCCTTAATGAACCGTCGGTAGAAACCGGCATGACCGAGAAAACTCTGATCACCCTTGACGGTAGTGGGATGATGTAACTTAGCAATCACATCGACTTTTGCTTTATCGACCTCAATCCTATTTTTGGAAATCTTATGGCTAAGGACAATACCTTCCTTAACCATAGAATAACTCTTTTCCTAATTTAAACAAAGATTGGTCTCTTCACACCTTTTGAGCATCTTGTCCACATGGGAGAGGCAATTTCCGAATGAATTCCCAAAGACTGAAAAGTCGTCCATAAAGACTTCCCTCGTTTTTTCGATCATATCATGAAAGATAGCCATCATACACCTTTGGAACGTGCCCGGTGCATTGCATAAGCCGAAAGGCATGCGACGATAGGCGAACGTTCCATAAGGACACGTGAATGTGGTCTTTTCTTGATCATGAGGGTCGATGGGAATTTGAAAGTAACCCAAGAAACCATCGAGAAAACAATAGTACTCGTTTTCCGCTAATCTCTCGAGCATTTGATCCATGAATGGTAGTGGAAAGTGGTCTTTATGGGTGGCTTCATTTAACTTTCGGTAGTCAATGCATACACGTCATCCCGTAACCAATCGAGTAGGAATTAACTCGTTTTCATCATTTTCAACAACGGTAAAGCCACCTTTTTTCGGTACGCAATGTACGGGGCTCACCCAAGGACTATCCGAGATCGGGTAAATTAATCCGGCGTCAAGAAGTTTTTCAACCTCCTTTTTAAGGACATCGTGGATCTTCAGATTCACCCGTCTTTGGTGTTGGACTGCCGGTTTGTAGTCTTCTTCCATAAGAATCTTGTGATTACAAAATTCCGGGTTAATACCCTTAATGTCAGAAAGTTTCCAAGCGATGGCTCGCTTGTGTGACTTCAAAACCTTTATGAGAGCGGTTTTTTCCTCGACACTCAAGTCTTTAGCAATTATGACGGGCAACTTGTCGTCACCCTCCAAAAATGCGTACTCAAGATGAGGAGGTAAGTCCTTGAGTTCGACCTCGGGAGGTTCATCAATTGAAGATTTATCATTTTTAGCTTCACAAACTTTAATCTCTTTTTGAATTTCAGGCAAATAACTTTCTTGAGTGGGAGGGGGTAATGATGGATCATCATTGAGATATGCTTCAAGAAGAAGAATGTCCCCCTCCAGGTCGTAATAAGAGTGATCAACTTCCGGTGAAGTTGGATCATCTTCAATAGCGAGGAAAGCGTCGACTTCCTCGAGAAGAAAATCACTATCCCCGAAGGGAGTGAGGGTCGGAGAAGAGGTAGAAACGATCGGGTCATAATAAGGAGTGGGATTGCCACTCGCGATCACATCGAAGAAACCGAGAACTTCTTGAGAATACTCCTCAAAAGCCATATCAATGACGTCGATTCGGTTCGCCGTCATATCATCATAATTAGAGGAGTATCTCGAAGTTTGATCAAGATTGAATGTTACGGCTTCTTTTCTAACACGAAGAGTTAATTCTCCTTCGTAAAACATCTTAGGTGGGGGGGGGGGGGGGGGGGGGGGGGGGTCAAACATGTCCTGTCGTTAAGAAGGATCTCCCAAGAAATAGGGGGAACTCGGATCGGGCCAATCAAATCTAGACTACAAAGTTGGCCGGGAATTGGAACTTTCCTACTTTTACGTAGACATCTTCGGCGATACCGATCGGTTGGGAGATCAAACGGTCCATAAGTTCAAGAGTCATACAAGTAGGAGTTAGCTCTGGAAGAGAAAGTTTTTTCCACATGGATAATGGCATGAGATTTATGCTAGCGCCAAGATCGGCCAAGGCTAAGCACTCATCCATTCGGGGAAAATCACACGGTATGAGAAATTTGCCGGGGTCTCCAAGTTTTTCGAGTAACTTTTTAAGGAGAACCGCCGAGCAATGCTCATTCAACGGAGTTCTTGCCAATTCAAACAATTTTTCTTTGTTACTAATTAAACTCTTAAGTGTCGAAGCAAATTTAGTCATGAGAATTAAAGCATCCGCGAAGCTAATTGTCGAATCAAATCTTGAAGATTGGTAAAATTTATCAATTGATGTTAGATTTTCGCGATCTTTTGGTCATTAGTCTAGACGATATGGGAATTGATGGTTTCCGTGTTGGATGCTTCGGAGCCTAACGGGAGCAACAACGACTCAGAATTTTGAGTTTTAACTGGACCATCAGAGTTAGACGCTTTGCACTTCCGTATTAGTAGAGGCACCATGTCCTGTCACCTCGTTTCACATTCCACTACTTAGGAGAAGCAAAAGAGTAGCAGGAATCTTGTGTCTTTATAAGCATCACCGCTTCGAGTGGTAATACCCTTCAAATCTTCCTTCGGGTTAGTAATGGTATTACTAGGAAGTGTCCCTGAACCCGAGGATGAAGCGGTATTGGAATTCACGAATTTGGAAAGCATGTTGATCACGTCCGAACACACTATATATAATATATAATATATAAGGAGGATATCAATAATAGTATAGTATAGTATTTCCGTCGGGTTAAGAAAATTCACTTTTAACCAAAGTGATATCTCAAAAACCTTCCGGGTCGTTTCCTCGACGAGAGTGAAATGGAAGATCTAAGTTCGAGTTGTAAATCGAGCTTGAATAGCATATAAGTTTTTGATTTGGTTTTCTAAATCTACTAAAAAGGAAAGCATATAAAAGGAAAGCTAAACTTTTGGTTTTAAACTATTAAACTAATATTAATTCTAAGATTTAAAACTACAAGATTATATTAAAATTGATCTAAAAAAAACTAAAATTATACTAAACAATTAGGCTACGAGAATTATACTAAATTGATCTAAAAGATAATAAAGATGCAAATTGCGTGCAAAGTGATTGTAAAAGTTCAATAAGTGTGATTAAGTTAATTAATGAATAAATGTCTTTAGAAAAGAAGTTAACTCACAACGCTGCTATATTGACACAAATCTCTTAAAAAGGTAAATTATTTCTAGAGTAAGTCGTTTAAACTAATTTTTTGATTTTTCCTTAAAATATTTAAACCACAAATCTTAAATAATAAAAATTATTAATTAATTAAACCTTTTTCAAATCCACACTTAAATCACAATTCCACTAATCACTTAACAAGCATTAATAAAATTACTCACTACTCATAATGAAATAAAAACTAAACATTAAAAATAAACTATACTAATTAATTGAAAAAAAGTAGAAAATGGAACCGAATTGAAGACCCGCAATTAAATGAAAACAATTCGATTTATTTAGCTAAAACAAATAATTAAATTCGGTCTAGCTAAATAAACCCTTAAGCTCCACGCCTCATGAGTTAACCGGTACCAAAAGCTCAAAACAAAAATAACAAACAGTTAACATAAATGGTTATATAAATTTCAAAATGATCATTCCTATTAAAATGATCCACTTGGTCTAACGAAATTATCTCCTGATCAAACATATATTCGAATTGAATTCTACAAATCAAACACAGCCTATGTGTCCAATTAAACTAAAAAACTATTGCTAATACCAAACAATCGTGTCCCAATCTTCACGCAAGCCCAATTTAACTTAGGACACTAAACTAACCTAACTCAACGAAAGCCCAAATCAACAAAACGGCCCAAGTCTATTTTTACTAAACAAATTAACACAGATTGCTAGTAACTGTCTAACTGAGAAGTATTTTTATGAAACGAGATTAATAAAAAAACAATTCTAAATAGACCATAATATATGCACAATCAATAAGCAAACTCAAAGTAATAAGCCAAGATATCACTATATTGAAATATTAAAAATTTAAAACTAAAATAATAAAACCACAAGAATCAAATAAATTTCCAAATTTTATCATAAACGACGAATATCATATAAGAGATAAGCAAACTAGATTAAGCATAACGAGATAAGCTCTTCAAGTAACCGAATAATCTTAAGAAAAAGAAACCTTAATAATAATCTAAAATGATTTTTTTGAACTAAATGAGACTTAAGCACAATTTATTCTATAAGCCAAATCTAAAAAAAACAAGCACTAAACCTTATCACTAATTAAACGAAAACATTAAGTAAAGTTTGAAATAAGCTTTAAGCTCTTATAATACCAGAATAGCCAAAACGATGTAAGCAAATAATCTCACAAAAGATTGGTTAAGCATATAAGTTCCTTAAAAACAAATAATCTAATTTAGAAATGTATTTTATCAGAAAATATGAACTCCTGAAAATTCAAAAACGAATTAAGCACGAAAATATGCTTATAGAATAAGCAACACGAAAAAGAAAAAAAATATCCGAAAGATTAAGCACCAAATAAGCAACCCGAGATTTATAATCCACTTTAAACCAAATCTATTACATTATATTAAAAAGCTTGAGACAAGAGCTAAGTACAATAAGCATAAAATCTAAATTAAGCAATTACAAAAAAGAAATAAGCTAAAATTATCTAGACTAAACTAAAAAAAATAAAAGACTAACTAGAGTAAAATGAGGGGAGGCGTCTTCATTTTATAGGGAGAGAAGGATGAAAATTGTAAATTGCTCCCCATGATTAGTGAATGATTTGGCCAATGATTGAGTACCATTTCCCTTCACACGGATTAAGAATATTGAAAGAATGATCCGATCGGTCTCATGATGCCACATGCCTTTTTCTTGTTTGCTTCACATGAACGCATGCCTTACGTCCGTCAGATCTCATTTGCAATTCATTTCAAAGTTGTATAAAATTTTACCGCCACATGTCTTGTTTTTATTCAACCCTTTTCCTTGAGTAGTGAGCATTACGTGACATGTTCGGAAATAATAACACTCATGTAGCTATTTTTTTGCTTCAGTTACTCAATTCCTTTTCATTTCTTGCAATTTGAGACTGAAATAAAAAGTTATAACTTTGCCACGTGGCAACTAACAATTGGCCAAAAGAAGTTTTAGTGGAAGCTCACATGAGCTTTAGTGATTTAATTTGAGCACATGTGCTGCATATGTATGCTGACGTCACCATTTACAATATTCATTTTCCAATAATACTTAAGGCTTAATTTAGGCTTAATTAGGCTTTTGACTTTATATGGGCTGGTCTGGCCCATTAACTGGGTTACGGGCTGGCCCAATAAAATCCGAATGCACCGTTGGACTCATATTCTCGCGCTCTTTTCGATCCCGTGCTCGGTTTTGTCCGGTTTTGTCTTTATTTTTGTTCTTTTCTTGATATCCGTACCTGCACATACACAAACACAAAAACAAACATATATATACCATTTTAATTATGTTTTTGGTCTTTTGGGTTCGTTTTTCATGGTAAAATATATGTATAAAATAGCGAATACCAAATTCCCCCATACTAAAGTATTGCCGTGTCCTCACGCAATGTAATAAATACGCGCTTAAAACTAAAAATTCCAATCCCCTCAAACTAATCACTTTGAAAAGTAGCAAAGTGCTCATCTAAAGGAATTAAGAAATCAAAAGTTAAGAAACGCCCCATTTTTCCATTTTCAATATTTGTTTAATTTTTAATTTTTTTTATAACTTTTCATCACTTTATAACATTTTTTTTACTACTTAGGATCATAGAACAAGCAAAATAAATTCATCGTCCCCAACTTTCACTTTTCCATACTAAGCTTAAAAACAAGATCATTGTCAATTACAAGTCATGACACTAACACTACTCATAAATACTAATTGTGTACTTACTTTTCCTCCCTTATTTCCTAATTTTGTATCTCAAGGTTTTATTTAAGTCATATACCCGAAGGCTCTTTAAGACTTTTATTTCGATACTTATTAATTCCAAAAATAAAGCGTAACGGTTAAAAATGCAATAATTAGATCCTAGCCCTTTTCAAAAGATCAAATGTCATCAAGAATAAAGTCCACATCGAGGCAACCAAAATTTGGCTTTTATTAGGCTACTTAAGCAAGGCACCATTATTGTCATATACCTGAAGGCTCTTTAAGACATGAATGGACCAATCTTAATTTCACCATATACCCTTAGGCTCTTTAAGTTACAAAATAAGACAAAAAATTAAGCAACATTATTAAACCTCAGTCCTTTAGAAGGCTACAACATCGGCCACGCCTCCGACAAGATGTAGCAAAACATATTTCGACTCGGTAAACTTCGCTCAACCATTATGAATGCAGTAACATCATGGTTTGTTAGCCGGCAAATAGCAGCAAACTTTATCATCCTCGTATAATATTGAATCTACTTATCCCATAATACCCTAAGGCTCTTTAAGGAATAAAGCAAAATATTTCTTTATAATGATACAAATAGTATGCCATAATTAATTATTCCCGATGTGTACTCATATAATCACAAAGGAACTAAAGGAAAACTTCTATTAACTCATTATTAACCAAAAAAGCCGTACAACTCTATTTATTAAACAATTATACATAAAGGTAAAACAAGCTAATAGGAGAAAATCCATCGAATTAACACGTTATGAGCTGAAAGAAAACCCAACTATTCTACTTTTAATGTCAGACTTATAAATAACACTAATCATTTCTCGTTCTTCGCATTTAAAATCCTCTAATAAAGAGATCCGCGAATGCATAGCCATATAAATTGCCAACCTCGGGCATATTAAGAATCTACATGAGATTCGCATAAGTCTTCATTACGTTAATAAACAATCTAGGCCTCAGCATGTTTATAAATCTACTTGAGACTACACAAACTACATCGTTAAATGTTAAGAAAAGCTAAGGTTAAAACCGATCGGGTCAAATTTATTTCTCTTCTCACCTTTAATTTTGCCAAAACACTTATTAATTATTTTTTTACACAATTTTCATTCATTTTTTTTATTCAAAAAAATTTAAAATTTTTGCTATTGTTTCACATAAATCACATATTTTTGTTGGAAAAACGTTACGTGAGAACAACGGCCGCATGCTAATCAAATTGAAGATCCCCCCTACTAGAACTACACATTGTCCACATGTGATATTAAACCCCCATACTATTTCAAAGCAAAATTCAAGTAATAAAGGGTTCTCTACGCAGAATCTAAAGCATTATAAGTATGCAAAAGATAAACGTTAGTTTGATAAGATTAGGATATGGGATTCCCTAAATGAAGCTCGAATAAATGGACAAAACCAAGATCATAAGAGTCTTCAAAATCCGGGTAATCCTAGATAAAACAACACAAACCAACAAACTCGAAACACAAGAAGGAAAGACAAGCCTCTCCTTATTAAGATTGTTAGAAAATAATCTAAGAAAGATGAGAAATGCTTGTTTTGTTAACCTCGTCACGAGCTTGACTCGACCCTGAATTAATTCCATGGGGAAGCAAATGGAAAAAAAATCTCATCGGCTTCATTAATGTTTTGGAGTAAAACATTAAAGCACATGAAATTTCCAACTCCTGATGAGAATGCCACCAGGCTCTAAGTGGAGATGCCGGGGTCAAAGAGTCGTATCTTCACTCCCGAGTGGAGCAAGATTAAAAGAGAAACCCCTCTGGTAGGTAGAAAAGGAAGAAAAGTCCGGATAAACAAATGTGAAGAATCGCATCTCAACATTTGTGATAAGATCAATCTCACTTCCTTCTTTGGTCATAATTAAGCTCATTAAAATTATCATCCGGAGCAACACGGCTCAAAATGTAAAGCAAGTCTCAACAAACCGTGGTTTCCGTAGGAGGACCGAGAAAATGACGGATTATCAAAATGAAATGACCCATACTCGGAAGTAGTAATTAGCATGAGTAGTTCGTACGCCACTTCTTGTCTCTTCCCGTTAGATCAAAAGACTCGAATTCGGGTAAAGAATTATCCGAATGAGAAAGAAAAGTATCGGACGAATCACTAATCCCGTAACTGAATAAGAGATAAGTAGAATGAGTTTCATTCAAAGATTTCGATATTAGTAATAAGACGACTATTTCACAACTCTCACTGAAGGATTTACGTCCTTGAATTGAAGTATATCTTCTAAATCAAACTCTTTCTCTTCTTGTTCGACATCATTCACCTCCTCGAAGCTAACGTACTCGACGTCCTCAAAATCATCGTCATCGCTCGAAGTATCATCATCCGGGTCGGCTTCAACAATACCGTAGAAATTAGAGCAATCTGATCGAGTTCATCGCGAACTCCTCGAGAATATTGGGGGGGGGGAGGGGGGGGGGGTCCAATCTTAGAAGAAATGAAACAATCGAAGTATCACGGTTAATCAAAGATTCCACAAGATCGGACTCAACATTAACATGATTATTTTCACAAGTAAGTACATCACACGTATCATCGGAAATACCCTTGAAAACTCCACTTAGGGAATGGACAAGTCTCTCAACAGCTAGACTTTAAATTACTTCATCCGATTCCGTTGCCGGAATAGTATCGAGATGCTCATTCCCCATATTTAGAGAATTATTAGGCTCCTGGATCGATAAGTCAGTTGTGATTGATTTAGACGTAGAATATCGAAATAAATATCTCCTGAAGGATTAGAATCATCCTCATCATCACAAAGTAATAGAAACCTTTAACGACAGGCAGCATAATGCTTTTCTTCTTCGAAACATGCCCTTTTTACGAACTTCGCTTCCCCATATATTAAAATCTGCTTAAGTTTTCGAATTCTAATCTCACA
The DNA here is from genome assembly GCA_026074375.1 of Tanacetum coccineum. Lineage (NCBI taxonomy): Eukaryota > Viridiplantae > Streptophyta > Magnoliopsida > Asterales > Asteraceae > Tanacetum > Tanacetum coccineum. Next base: position 56,170 of record BQNB010013668.1, read on the forward strand.
ATCTCTCTCGTATTCCTCATCAATCTCCTCGCCTCGAAATCTTTTATAACCCAAATTATTTATTATTTCCTTAATCTTGTAATCAACCAATTGCTCCTCATGCCTCATTTCCTCGATACTCATTATCCTCTATTTTCTTTCTTCATCTCTTATTATTTCTCAAGTTTTTTCTTCCATTTTAATTAAGTCTTTGTAGAATTCCTTGATGATCGACGGAGTCTTGCGGAGGTTGTGGTTGGTCAAATCCGGAAGAATCATAACTCGAATTAGGTTCATAGTAAGTTTCATTGATTGGTTGACATTGATAATCAAAATGAGGACCTCCGCAATAAGCACAACAAAGATATTGCTGAGAAAAACTAAGTGAATTATGTGGATAATAATTATCACTAAAGTTTTGATTGTAACACGGCTCCGGTTCATAGACAAACGAGAACTGTGGTGAACAAGCATAACCATAATGAGCATTATTTCCATATAACTCACATAAGTAAGTCTCAAACTGGGGTTGTGGAGGTGGGTAAGAAAAATTTGGAGAATTATCAACAAAGTTAGGCTTTGAAACATGAGGTAATGAATAGCATGACGAATCTAAACTTGGTAAAGTTTGTGGTATTTCATTGCATGGTTCTGGTTTAGAAATGATCGGATCTTTTGGTGGACAATTATAACCGAAATGAGCACCTTTTACCACAAGATTTACAAATGCATTGTTGACAAAAAATTCCATCTAATGAATCACCGCACTCATAACAACAATTATGGTCAATCTGTGGAGGATCTTGCGAAGACTTTACAACCGAGGTTCTTGATAGACAACCAAAATGGGCTTCTCGAAGAGCATTAATCAATGTTGGTATGTCAAACGGACGATTCGGAGTATTTTGAAAGTCTTTGAAAATACCATTTCAACACAATACGCAAGCAAATCTTCATCGAATTTTCCTTTAAAAAGCACATCCACGACAACTCTGACCATCGAACGGGTTCCACATCATGCATAACGCGAGAAAACGTTGAGTAAGGATCTTGTCTTCAAACTTCCTAACGACACCAATCTTTAGTGTACAAACTTCCACAAGTCGAGCATTCCTTAATAGCGTAAAGGGATTTTGAACAATGAGACGCCATAAGAATTAAACAATATAGAGAGATAAGAAGAAGAATTAAACAACTAAGAGGATAAGAAGAAAGAATTAAACGGATAAGAGGAAAAAGAAGAATATTTTTAGGTTTTGAAAATAATACATAAGGAAATAAAAATTATACATATTATTATACATATTATTATTATTATTTTTCTTTTGGATTTTTATAAAAGAAAATAAAATGGAAATAAAAATATTTTTGGTTTTTTTTTAATATTTATAAACGAAAAGGAAAAATAAAAATAAAATAAGAAGAAAAATATTTTTGGATTTTTATATTTTTAATAAGTACGAAAATAAACTTTCCGAAGAAAGGATATTCAAGGCTCGAACACGAACAATCCCGTAGAAATCGCTACACCTCTCCCCGGCAACGGCGCCAAAAACTGATCACGTCCGAACACACTATATATAATATATAATATATAATATATAAGGAGGAAATCAATAATAGTATAGTATAGTATTTCTGTCGGGTTAAGAAAATTCACTTTTAACCAAAGTGATATCTCAAAAACCTTCCGGGTCATTTCCTCGACGAGAGGTGAAAGGAAATCTATGTTCGAGTTGTAAATCGAGCTTTGAATTTGGGGGGGGAGCAATATAAGTTTTTGATTTTGGTTTTCAAAATCTACTAAAAGGAAAGCATATCAAAGGAAAGCTAAACTTTTGGTTTAAACTATTAGAACTATATTAATTCTAAGATTTAAAACTACAAGATTATATTAAAATTGATCTAAAAAAAAACTAAAATTATACTAAACATTAAAGCTATGGAGGGAGAATTATACTAAATTGAACAAAAATAAAAAGATGCCAAATGCTTGCTAAGTGATGTGAAAAGTTCATTAAGTGTGAATTAAGGTTAATTAACGAATTAATGTCTTTAGAAAAGATAGTTATCTCACAACGCTGGCTTATATTGACAAAAATCTCTTAAAAAGGTATTAATTTCTAGATAAGTCGTTTAACTAATTTTTCGGATTTTGTCCTTAAAATATTTAAACCACAAATCTTAAATAATCAAAATTATTAATTAATTAAACCTTTTTCAAATCCACACTTAAATCACAATTCCACTAATCACTTAACAAGCATTAATAAAATTACTCACTACTCATAATGAAATAAAAACTAAACATTAAAAATAAACTATACTAATTAATTGAAAAAAAGTAGAAAATGGAACCGAATTGAAGACCTGCAATTAAATGAAAACCATTCGATTTATTTAGCTAAAACAAATAATTAAATTCGGTCTAGCTAAATAAACCCTTAAGCTCCACGCCTCATGAGTTGACCGGTACCAAAAGCTCAAAACAAAAATAACAAACAGTTAACATAAATGGTTATATAAATTTCAAAATGATCATTCCTATTAAAATGATCCACTTGGTCTAACGAAATTATCTCCTGATCAAACATATATCCAAATTGAATTCTACAAATCAAACACAGCCTATGTGTCCAATTAAACTAAAAACTATTGCTAATACCAAACAATCGTGTCCCAATCTTCACGCAAGCCCAATTTAACTTAGGACACTAAACTAACCTAACTCAACGAAAGCCCAAATCAACAAAACGGCCCAAATCTATTTTTGCTAAACAAATTAACACAGATTGCTAGTAACTGTCTAACTGAGAAGTATTTTTATGAAACGAGATTAATAAAAAAACAATTCTAATAAGCCATAATCAATAAGCACAATCAAATAAGCAAACTCAAAGTAATAAGCCATGATATCACTATATTGAAATATTAAAAATTTAAACTAAAATTAATAAACCACAAGAATCAAATAAGTTCAAATTTTATCATAAATGACGAATATCATATAAGAGATAAGCAAACTAGATTAAGCATAACGAGATAAGCTCTTCAAGTAACCGAATAAGCATAAGAAAAAGAAACCTTAATAATAATCTAAAATGATTTTTAAACTAAATGAGACTTAAGCAAAATTTATTCTATAAGCCAAATTCTAAAAAACAAAACCAAGCACTAAACCTTTAATCACTAATTCAAACGAAGACATTAATTAAAGTTTTGAAATAAGCTTATAAAGCTCTAAAATATCCAAAATAGCAAAACGATAAAGCAAATAAGCTCACAAAAGATTGGTTAAGCAATATAAGTTCACTTAAAAACAAATAAGCTATTTAGAAATGTATTTTATAAGAAAATATGAACTCCTGAAAATTCAAAAACGAATTAAGCACGAAAATAGGCTTATAGAATAAGCAATACGAAAAAGAAAAAAAATATCCGAAAGATTAAGCACCAAATAAGCAACCCAGATTTAAATCCACATAACCAATCTATACAATAATAATAAAAAGCTTGAGACAAGAGCTAAGTACAATAACATAAAATTCTAAATTAACAATTATCAAAAAGAAATAAGCTAAAAATATCTAGACTAAACCTAAAAAATAAAGAAAAAACTAGATTAAAATGAGGGAGGCGTCCTTCAATTTATAGGAGAAAGGATGAAAAATTGAAATTGCTCCACATGATTAGTGAATGATTTGGCTAATAATTGAGTACCATTTCCCTTCACACGATTGAGATATTGATAGGAATGAGCCGACCGTCACATGATGCCACGTGCCATTTTCTTGTTTGCTTTTAACATGAACGCATGCCTTACGTAGCGTCAGATCTCGATTTGCAATTCATTTCAAAATTGTATAAATATAACCGCCACATGTCATGTGTTTTAGTCCGTCCCCTTCTGTGTGTAGTGGAGCATAACGTGACAAGTTCTGAATTAATAAACATCTCACGTAGCTATTTTCTGCTTCAGTAACTCAATTCCTTTTCATTTCTTGCAATTTGAGACTGAAAAAAAAAGTAATAACTTTTGCCACGTGGCAACTAACAATTGGCCAAAAGAAGTTCTAGTGGAAGCTCACATGAGCTTTGGTGATTTAATTTGAGCACATGTGCTGCATATGTATGCTGACGTCACCATTTACAATATTCATTTTCTAATAATACTTAAGGCTTAATTTAGGCTTAATTAGGCTTTTGACTTTATATGGGCTGGTCTGGCCCATTAACTGGGTTACGGGCTGGCCCAATAAAATCCGAATGCACCGTTGGACTCATATTCTCGCGCTCTTTTCGATCCCGTGCTTGATTTTGTCCGGTTTTGTCTTTATTTTTGTTCTTTTCTTGATATCCGTACCTGCACAAACACAAATCACAAAACCAAACATATATATACCATATTAATAAGCTTATGGTCTTTTGGGTATCTTTTTCAATGGTAAAATAGTAATGAATAAAATCGTTAATAACCAAATTCCCCATACTAACGTATGCCATGTCCTCACGCAAGTGTAATAAATACGCGCTTAAAACTAAAATTCCTATCCACAAACTAAACACTTGAAAGTAGCAAAGTTCTCATGCTAAAGGAATTAATGAAACAAAAGTATAAAAACGCCCATTTTTATTCCATTTTCAATATTTGTTAATTTTTATCTATTTTTTTATAACTTCCCATCACTTTATAACATTTTGTTTTTACTACATAGGATTCATAGCACAAGCAAATAAATTCAACTGTCCCCAACTTCACTTTTTCCATACTAAGCTTAAAATAAGATCATTGTCAATTACATGTCATGACACAACACTACCTAAATACTAATTGAGTACTTACTTTCCTCCCTTATATGCCCTATTTTGTATCATAAAGGTTTTAATTAAGTCATATACCCGAAGGCTCTTTAAGATAATTTATTTCCGATAACTTAAATAATTCCAAAAATAAAGCGTAACGGTTAAAAATGCAATAATTAGATCCTAGCCCTTTTCAAAAGATCAAATGTCATCAAGAATAAAGTCCACATCGAGGCAACCAAAATTTGGCTTTTATTAGGCTACTTAAGCAAGGCACATTATTGTTATAATACCCTGAGTGGGACTCTTTAAGACATGAAAGGACCAATCTTAATTAAGCACCAAATACCTCGCTCTTTAAGGTACAAAATAATATAAAACATTAAGACAACATTAATTAAACCTCAGACCTTTAGAAGGCTACAACATCATGCCAACCCTCCGACAGATGTACAACAAATTTCGACCACGTTAACTCCATTAAACCTTTTAGAGGCTGTAACATCGGTTGTGAGCCTGCAAGATACAACAAACATTTTATCATTGTCCTCGATTATCTTGAAATCTACTTATCCCATATACCCTAAGGCACTTTAAGAATAAGGCAAAATATTTCTTTATATGATACATATAGTATGCCAAAATAAGTATTCCTATGAGTACCATCTTAATCATCAAGGAACTAAAGAAAAACTTCTATTAACATAATTATAACCAAAAACCATACAAACACTATTTATTAAACAATTATACTAAAAGGTGAAACAAGCTAATTGAGAAAAAGCCACAAATTAACACTTATGAGCTTTGAAAGAAAACCAACTATTTTACGTTTAATGTCCTGACATTATAATATAACACTATTCATTTCTCGTTCTTCGCATTTAAAATCCTCTAATAAAGAGATTCGCGAATGCATAGCCCATATAAATTCCACCTCTGCATATTTAAAATCTACCTGCATATTAGCATAAGTTTCTTCATTTTACGTTAAATAACAATCAAGTCTAGCATGTTTAAAATCTACTTGAGACTATCACAAACTATCAACGTTAAATGTTAAGAAAAAGCTAAGGTTATAAAACCGATTCTGGTGGGGGGGGGGGGTGGGGTGGGGTCAAAATTTATTTCTCGTTCTCACCATATTTATGCAAAACACTTATACATATTTTTTTTACACAATTTTCATTCCATTTTTTTTATGCATAAAAATTTAAATTTTTTGCTATTTTGGTATAAATTACATATTTTTGGTAGAAAAACGGGTTACGTGAGAACAACGGCTGCATGTATAATCAAAATCGAAGATCCCCCATACTAGAACTACACATTGTCCTCAATGTGATATTAATACCCCCCATACTAATTTCAAGGCATAATTCAAGTATTAAGATTCTCTACGCAAATCTAAAGCGCATGTTATTAAGGTATGGCCCCTTAAAGATAAACGTTAGTTGATAAGATTAGGATATGGGATTCCCTAAAATAAAGCTGAGGATATGAAGCTCGAATAAATGGACAAAACCATGACCTGAAAGTCTTTAAGCTGGGGAATCCTAACAAAACACACAACCAACAAAACTCAAACACAAGAAAGGAAAGACAAGCCCTCTCTTATTAGTTGTTAGAAAATATATAAGAAGATAGAAATGCTTGTTTTTGTTAACCGAGTCACGAGCTTGACTCGACCCTGAATTAATTTGTCCATGGGGAAGCAAATGGAAAAGAAAATCTCAATCGGGCTTTCATTAATGTTTGGATAAATATTAAAGCACATTAAAGTTCCATCCCGATGAGATGCCACCGGCTCTAAGTGGAGATGCCGAGGTCAAAGATCGTATCTTCACTCCCAGTGGAACAAACATCGAGAAATCGGAAAGAGTACAAGCCTCTCTCAACACAACACATTAGATAGAAAGAAAAATAGAAAGAAAATAGAAAGGATAAGCATGGGGTGAACTCCCACGAAGCGGCTTGTTTTTGTTCACCGAGTCGTAAGCTCGACTCGATCCCCGAATTTATTCGTCCTTAGGGAGAGCAATTATGGAAGAAAGAAACTTTCATAAAAAGGCCAACGGTTTTAAGAAATGAAATGACTCATATTCGAGAAGAGAGTAATTAGCATGAGTAGTGGTACTTCCACTTCTCGTCTCTTCCGTATGATCGCTAAAAGACTCGAATTCGGGTAAGGAATTATCCGAAAAAGAAAGAGAAGTTTAGGATGAATCACTATCCTTAACGGGAATAGGATTATCTTTCAAAGATTTGATATTAGAAATAAGACGACTAACTTTCAACAATTTCTCACGAAGGATAACGTCTTGGATTTGAAGAATGTCTTCTAAATCAAATTCTTTCTCTTCTTGTTCGACATCATTCACCTCCTCTAGGCTAACGTACTCGATATCTTCAAAATAATCGTCATCACTCGAAGTTCCATCATTCGGATCAAAATCGGCTTCAACAATTCCTGGTGGAATTAGAGCAATATGAGCAAGTTCATCGGCGAACTCCTCGAAAATAGGGTCGATCTTAGAAGAATGAACAATCGAAGTATCACGGTTAACCAAAGATTCCACAACACAATTATTATCACAATTAGGCACATCACTCGTATCGTCGGACATACCCTCGAACTCACTTGGGATTGGGACAAGGTTCTTAACACTAGACTTTATTACTTCGTCCGATTTCGTTGCCGGAATAGTGTCGAGATGCTCATCCCCCATTTTTAGAGAATTATCGGGTTCTTCGATCGGTAAGTCAGTTGTGATTGCTAAAGGAATATAATCATCCTCGTCATCACAAGTAACAGAAAGCATGTAACGACAGGCAGCAGCATACTTTTCATCTTCGTAAGCTTTCTCCTTTTTTCGAACTTCGCTTCCCCATATATTAAAATCTTGCTTAAGTTTTCGAATTCTAATTTCACAGTCTCTCTCATATTCTTCATCAATCTCCTCTCCTCGAAATTTTTTATAACCCAAATCATTTATTATTTCCTTAATTTTGTAATCAACCAATTGCTCCTCATGCCTCATTTCCTCGATACTCATATTCTCTATTTTCTTTCTTCGGTCTCTTGGTATTTCTTCAAGTTTTTCTTCCATTTTATTAAGGACTTGTAGAATTCCTTGATGATCGACGGAGTCTTGCGGGGGTTGTGGTTGGTCAAAACCGGAAGAATTAGGATAATAGCAAGAATTTTGCTCACAATAATCTTCATTCATTGGTTGACATTGAAAAGTTTCATGAGGACCCCCGCAATAAGCACAACAAAAATATTGTTGAGAAAAACTCGGTGAATTTTGTGGATAATAATTATCACTAAAGTTTTGATTGTAACACGGCTCCTGTTCATAGACAAACGAGAACTGTGGTGAACAATCATAACCATAATGAGCATTATTTCCACATAACTCACACAAGTAAGTCTCAAACTGGGGTTGTGGAGGATAGTCGGAAAAATATTGAGAATTATCGAAAGAATTAGGATTTGGATCATAAGCGAATGAATTTCCATCTTTAGAAGCGCAATACGAACAAAATCCATTATCAAGTTTGTTTCCACACCATCCGCACGAGCACCGTCGACAAAGTATACCATCTAATGGATCACCGCATAAATAGCAACTAAGTCCGTTATATGACATGTCGAAGAATTAAACGATTTAGAGGATGAGAGAAAGAATTAAACGGATAAGAAGATAAAGAAGAATATTTTTAGGTTTTGAAAATAATACATAAGGAAATAAAAATATTTTTTGGATTTTTGTTTTTAAGATAAACGAAAAATATTTTTGGTTTTTTTTTTAATATTTATAAAGGAAAAATAAAAATAAAATAAGAAGAAAAATATTTTTGGATTTTTATATTTTTATAAGAACGAAAATAAACTTTCCTAAGAAAGGATCTCAGGCTCGAACACGAACAATCCCGTAGAAATCGCTACACCTTCCGGCAGCGGCGCCAAAAATTGATCCGTCCAAACTAACACATATAAAATATATATAATATATATAGATACGTACTAATATGGATAGGCCAATAATAGTATAGTATAGTATTTCCGTCGGGTTCTAAATATTCACTTTAACCAAGTGAAATCTCAAAAAACTTATGGGTCGTTTCCTCGCGAGAGGTGAATGGAAATCGACGTTGAGTTGTTATTCGGGCATTGAATAGCATAAAAGTTTTTTTGGTTTGGTTTTCCTAAATCTACTAAAGAGGAAAGCATAAAACAAAACAAGAAGCTAAAACTTTCTTGTTTTAAAAACTATTTTTAAACTAAAATTAAAAACTAATATTAAAAATTACAAGATTATACTAAAGTGATCTAAAAAATAAAAAATGACTAAAATGGGCCTTGCTAAGTGACGTGAATGTTTATTAGGTGCGGGCTTTGGTTTATAGAATTATAAATGAAAGTTAAAATGAATGCTTAATATTAAAATGACAAGAATTAAATTTGCATTTAAATAAATGAAAGAATGTAATTCGAAAAGACAAAACTAATGACTAAAATTATTTTTTAAATATTTTTAACCGCCACTTCAATGTTCAAAATCACTAATCACTTAACAAGCACTAATAAATCTACTCACTACTCATAATGAAATTAAACATAGCATTTAAAAATAAATCTACACTAATTAATTGAAAAAGGATTAGAAAATGAACCTAATTGGAGACCCGCAATTTAAACGAATACCACCCGATTTATTTAACTAAAACAACTAATAAAAGTCGGTCTAGCTAAATAAACCCGTAAGCTCCTCGCCTCATGAGTTGACCGGTACAAAAAGTCAAAACAAGAAAACACCAACTGTTAATAGAAACAGAATTTACACTTAACAATTTATACATTAACAATCCTAAATCCTAGATCCAATTTGCGACCATATTCAATTCATGTCAACCAACGTCCAAGTCAAACAAACAAAAGGCCCATTTAGAATTCAACAGACCAAACGCATCCTCCTAGTCCAAAAGTAGCCCAACAACTCAACGAGTCTCAAAGTTTAATTCTAAACAAACTTAAGAAATGAGAAATGGCTATACGAGTTTAGCAAATTTGTAATTTTAATCAACTTTAACTATTTCTAAGCACACAAGAGATCACATATCAATTTAATAAGCACAAAAGTTAATAAGCTACTTGAAAAATGCCACTTTAAGAGATCTAAAATAATTATATTAATCGAAAAAAAACTCTTGAAACTAAATAAGCTAACCGAATACCAAATAAGCACTTTGACAACAGAAACAAGGCATTTGAATAAGCAATAAGCACATAAACATCACAAATCTCAAATCGAATAAGCTCATAAGCACTTAAAAATTGGATCTAGCATATTAAGCTTACATTAAACCTAACAAGCTATTTAGAAACGAAACTTAATAGAAAATATTAGCTCCTATTTAATCATAAACGAACTAAGCACAACAATAAGCTAAATATGAGCTTATTTTGACTTATCATTTCAAAAACCCTTAAAAACTAAATTGATTGAATCGTAAAAGCTTAGAAGAGCTTATAAGAGTTTATCATTCAGCTTTTGAGAACTTTTGATACTAATAAGCCACTGAAATAAGCACGAAAAGTAGCTTAATGAATACAGCTACAAAAACATCACTAGATCGCCGCAAATAAGAAAATCAATAAGCAAAAACCAATAGATTCTTTAATAAGCTTCGAACAACTTTTTATTACATTCATATTATAAGCTGAGACAAGAGAGAGTACAAAAGCATTAAAATAAAATAAGCAATTACAAAAAAGAAATAGCTAAAAATATTAAACTAACTAAAAATAAAGAAAAAAATGCCCAATGAGGGGAGCATCTTCAATTTTATAGTCAAGTGAGGGTAGAAATTGTAAATTTTGTCTAATCATTGGTATCATGATGAGCCAATCATATGCCTCCAATTATCATCACACGGATCGCCGCATGCTTTCTTTTGATCCAGCCGTTCTTGAGATGTCACGTGTACTCCCTTTTAGCTTCAATGCTACGCAACTATTTCTATCCGTAAGATCATTCTTTGTTAATGCAATTTGAAATTATTTGAGAAGTGTAACTTGCCCAAGCCACATGTCAATCCACCATTCGTCCTCCAAAAACTCAGTGCACCATCACGTGCCATGGAATGAATTAAATTCTATGCATGTGAGGATGACCTCATGTTGACGCACCATTAAATAATATACATCAGGTTTGCTTTTGGGTTTAAGTTGGGCTTTAGATAACTTGGGCTGGCCCGGCCCATAAAATGGGTTACGGGCTGGCCCAATAAAATATGAGGGCACCGTTGGACTCATTTTCTCGCGCTCATTTCATTCTCGTGCTCGATTTTGTTCGGTTTTGTTTTTTCTTTTGTTCATTTTCTTAATATCCGTACCTGCACATACACAAACACAAAAAAAAACATATATTTGCAATTTTAATTATGTTTTTGGTATTTTTGGTTCGTTTTTCATGGTAAAAAGTATGTATAAAATAACGAATACCAAGCAACGAACTAACATATTTGACTTTCGTTATTTTTATAACTTTTAGGGATCATAGAACAAGATGCATTTTAATCCTAAAATGCCCCAAAAAGGATAAATTCATTGTTCCCGACTTTTCACTTATTCCAAACCAAGCTTAAAACGAAATTATCGTTAAATATTAGTTAAGATGCTAACACTACTCATATTTACAACTTGTGAACTTTTCACTCCCGATAATGATTATATATTAGGTGAATGTGCCATTTTGAATTTCAACCATGGATTAACGTTTTGCAAAATTTTGATGTTTCACGATCACCCGAGAATATTGCTGCTATTACCTCTCTTTCAAGACGAGATCATCATGTAGCAGACTTTCGTCTTGGCACATCCCACCTTGCGGGCTAGTTGTTCACGGCTTTTGACACCCCACAGAGACTAGTATCGAGACTCACGGACCTTCGGTTTTAAAAACTCTTAGGTTTCCCGTTTACACATAGCTTATTTAGAAAAAGCACAACTTAAAATGAAATAGTCTAAGTTCAAAAGCATATTTAAATTTAACAAAAAGAGATTTTCCTTACATTTATTAATTCACACTTAACATTAAACATAACCATGATGCAGTTGTAACCCTCGACCTTTTAGAAGGCTGCAACATCGGTTGTGAGCCGGCAAGATGCAGCAAACTTTTATCAGTCTCGGATTATTATTCTTACTATGGGCTTTCTTTAGAAGGCTGTAACATCGGTTGTGAGCCGGCAAGATGCAGCAAACTTTTATCAGCCCACAGTTTATAATTATTATTACCACATTTTTTATTTTATTTTATTTATTTTTTTTTTTTTTTTTTTTTTTTTACTTTATTTACGATATTATAGAGAGACTTTTTTGGAAAATATTTAAGTATAAATTTAAACTAGACTAAAAATTATGCTATCAACTACATTAAATAAATTTCGTTGATTAAGTTTAATTTCCAAAAATAGCACGTATTATTAGTCCGGTTAGGAGCTTATAGGAGAAAAAGCCACAAATTACACACATGAGCTCTTAAGATTTCCAAATAATCCTTGTTTAGCATCCAACTCATAATTAACTCTATCATTTTTCGTTCTTCGCGAAAATCCGCGAACGCTTAGTCTAAAAGTTAAGGAACAAGCTAGAGCTCAACACGCTCGATCGAGTTAAAATTTATTCTTATTCTACCCAGCAGGAAAGTCAAAATTGTGAAAAAACACTTATTTTATTTTTGAAATTTTTTATTTTTTTTGAAATTTTAGTGGTAAAAACAAGATTACGTGAAAACAACGGTTGCAGGCATAATCAAATCGATAGACCCCCCATACTAGAATTAAACATTGTCCTCAATGTTTTAAGGGGTACCTACGTCATACTAAAGCCGTTTATGAATTATGCTAAAGATAAACGTTAGTCGATAAGATTAGGATATTGGATTCCCAAATGAAGCTGAGGATGTGAAGCTCTTGTGAACGAAGGACTAAAACCGTAAGCACGAGAGGCTTCAAAAATCCGAGCAATCCTGGACATACAAAACCACAAAATACGGAAATGGAAAGAGGCGAGCCCTCTCACAACAAAAAACACTTATTCATTACTACATATTACTACTCCGGATAAGCATGGGTTGCCTCCCACGAAGCGCTTGTTTAGGGTCACTAAGCTTGACCCAATCCCCTAATTCATTGGTCCTTGGGGAAGGTTTGAAGATCCGGGACAACCACGGGTGGTATGTCCTCTCCAAAGTAGTGCTTAAGTCGATGGCCATTCACCTTGAAGTTTGGCCTAGAGTTTTGAGATAACTCGACGGTGCCATATGGAAAAACTTAGGTGATGGTGAATGGTCCAGACCAACGGGATTTTAACTTGCCCGAGAAAATCTTCAATCTAGAGTTAAAGAGGAGGACTTGATTACCGACGTTGAAAATGCAGTTTTTGATCTTGGAGTCATGGATCCTATTTGTTTTCTCTTTATAGATTAAAGAGTTCTCATAGGCTTGATCACGAAGTTCATTTAGTTCATTGAGTTGAACTTTTCGGTGATCGCCCACGGTCAAAAGGTCAAAGTTTGCATGCTTCAAGGCCCAATAGGCTTTGTGCTCGAGCTCGATCGGTAGATGACATGCCTTTCCGTACACGAGCTTGTATGGGGTACACCCGATGGGTGTTTTGTAAGCGGTACGAAAGGCCCAAAGTGCATCATCTAGTTTATCCGACCAAGAGGCACAGTTCTCGCCTACGGTCCTTTCAAGAATTCTTTTTAAACCACGGTTGGAAACTTCCACTTGCCCACTAGTTTCTGGGTGATACGCTGTAGCAAGACGGTAGGTGACACTGTACTTAAGCATGACCTTTGAGAATTGGTCATTGCAAAAACCGAGCAAAGAGAGATTTAAGAAATTTGCAAACAACTCGGGCGTCGTTGGTGGGGAGCGCTTTTGCTTCAACCCATTTTGACAAGTAGTCGACCGCCACGAGTATGTATTTGTTCCCTCGTGAAGACGAGAACGGCCCCATGAAATCGATGCCCCACACGTCAAAGATTTCGCAAACTTGGATGGAATTTTGAGGCATTTCATCACGTTGTGAAATTTTTCCTTGACGTTGACAAGTGTCACATCGGGTGACCAAGTCATGGGCATCTCGGTAAATTGTGGGCCAATAAAATCCTAAGTCAAAAACCTTTTTGGCGATGTAGTTGACACCGTAATGTCCCCCGGTGGGTCCACTATGGCAAGCTTTGAGGATGTCAACAGCTTCTTGGCCCGTAACACACCGCCGGATCACTTGATCCACACATATTTTGAACAAATAGGGGTCGTCCCAAAAGTAGTGTTTAACATCCTTGAAAAACTTGTTCTTTTGTTGGGACGACATCCATTTAACAATGAAATTCCTCGCGTGGTAATTTGCAAAATCGGCAAACCACGGGGTACTTGAGTCACCACGAGTAATTTACATTTTAAGTGTCTCGAAGAGGAAACATTTCATTTTTTTCCTTTGGGTTCGAGACATTTTATAAGGATTTTATATCGGGAAAGATGATCGGCCGCGAGATTCTGGCTTTTTTGAGTCAATTACTTTGAATTTGAACTCTTGAAGGAGAGAAACCCGGAGCAATCTCGCCTTGGAATCTTTTAGCAAAGAGGAATATTTAAGGGCGGAGTGATCAATTACATAATTGTTTTGTTCAAGATGAGGTAAGACCGGAACAATTTTTTCTTTTGAAGGCATACACCACGGCTAACATTTCTTTCTCTGTCGTGGTGTAATGCGATTCCGCCTCGTTCATTGTTTTACTAGCATAATGTATAGGCCTAAAGTGTTTTTCATGACGTTGCCCCAAGACCGCACCTATGGCAAAGTCGCTTGCATCGCACATAAGCTCAAAGGGTAAGTCCTAGTCGGGGGCAATCAAGATTGGAGCTTCGGTTAATTTTTTCTTAAGTGTTTGAAAGGCTTCAATACACTCATTGGAGAAGATGAACGGAGTATTTTTGTCAAGAAGATGAGTCATCGGCTGGGAAATGTTGGAAAAATCCTTAAAGACCGTCGGTAGAAAACTGGACATGACCGAGAAACTCTGAAACCCTTGAATCGGTGTGGGATGAGGTAACTTAGCAATCACATCAACTTTGGCTTTATCAACCTCAATCCCATTTTTGGAAATTTTATGGCAAAAGACATGCCTTCCTTAAAACCATAAATGACTATTTCCCAATTTAGACAAGATTGGTGTTTTTGCCTTTGAAGATCTTGTTACATGAGAGAGGCTAACTTACGAATGAATTCCCAAAGAACGAGAGTCATCCATGTAGACTTCCATTGTTTTTTCGATCATATCATGAAAGATAGCCATCATACACCTTTGGAACGTGCCCGGTGCATTGCATAAGCCAAAAGGCATGCGACGGTAGGCGAACGTTCCGTAAGGACACGTGAATGTTGTCTTTTCTTGATCATGAGGGTCGATGGGAATTTGAAAGTAACCCGAGAAACCATCGAGAAAACAATAGTATTCGTTTCCCGCTAATCTCTCGAGCATTTGATCCATAAAGGGAAGTGGAAAATGGTCTTTACGGGTGGCTTCATTTAACTTATGGTAGTCAATGCATACACGCCACCCCGTAACCAATCGAGTCGGGATCAACTCATTTTCATCATTTTCAACAACGGTAAAGCCACCCTTTTTCGGTACGCAATGTACGGGGCTCACCCAAGGACTATCCGACGATCGGGTAATTAATCCGGCGTCAGAAGTTTTGCAACATCCTTTTTTGTTGACATTGTGGATTTTTAGATTCACCAGTCTTGGTGTTGAACTGGCCGGTTTTGAGTCCCTTTCTAAGAATCTTGTGAGTACAAAATTCTGGGTTAATCCTTAAATGTCAGAGAGTGTCAAGCGATGGCTCGCTGGTGGGACTTTCAAAACAATTTGAGAGCGGCTTTTCTCGACACTAAGTCTTTAGCAATTATGACGAGATACCTTGTCGTCAACCTCCAAAAATGCGTATGCGAGATGAGGATGTAAGTCCTTGAGTTCGACCTTGGAGTTCATCAATGAAGATTTATCTTTTTTAGCTTCACAAACTTTAAGTTCTTTTTGATTTCAGGAAATAATTCCTTGAGTGGGTGGGGGTAATGATGGGATCATCATTTGAGAAATGCTTCGAGAAGAAGATTTTCCCCATCCGTAGTGTAATAAGAGTGATCAACTTCGTGGAATTTGGATCTGTTCAAGAGCGAGGAAAGCGTCGACTTCCTGAGAAGAAAATCACTATCCCCGAATGGAGTGAGGGTAGGGTGATGAGGTAGACAATGATCTGGTCATAATAAGAGTGGGGATTTACTCGCGATCACTCGAGGAACCAAAGAAACTTATTGAGAATACTCCTCACAAGCCATTTCATTGACGTGATTTCGGTTCGTCGTCATATCATTATTAATTAGCGAGTATCTTGAAGTTTGGATCAAGATTGAATGTAACGCTTCTTTTGCCAACACGAAGTACAATTCTCCTTTCGTAAACATCAATCAGGACGCCCGGTCTTTAAGAAGGATTCTCCAAGAAATTAGGGGAACTCGGGGATCGGGCATCAAAGTCTACGATACAAAGTGGACAGGAATTGGAAAACTTTCCTACTTTTGCATAGACTCTTAGGCGATACCGATCGGTTAGAAAAATTGAGCGGTCCGCAAGTTCAAGCATCATGCAAGTAAGAGTGAGCTCCGGAAGAGAAAGCTTTTTACACATGGATAATGGCATGAGATTTATGCTAGCGCCAAGATCGGCCAAGGCTAAGCACTCATCCATTCCGGGAAAATCACACGGTAAAAACCCTTGCTTAAACAGGGCAAACAATGCTCAAAAGAGCTTATCTACAAGCTCTAGCTTATTAAAGATAAGCTAGTAGTGTCCATAAGCCCATCCAAGTTTGGCTTATCATCCAAAAAGCTGTGGTATTTTAGAGTGTGTTTTTTTTTGTTTTTTTTTGTAAAATTTTCTTAAGTATTTTATATTTAAATTAAAAACAGGTTGCTTATATGATTAAACAAGAACTTAAAGTAGCTTATGAAAGGCTTTTTGACAACAATAAAACACAAATTCTTAAAAAGAGAAGTTTTACTAAAACTTGCTTTTCATTAATTTAAAAACAAAACATTACAATATTGAAAGTTTACACTAAAAATAAGCTGAAAATTATAAAAAAGATTAACTAGGTGAAAAAAAACTAAGTGCCCAAGGGCTTACAATGATTCATATTTATAACAAACTAATGAAGGTTCTAGGATGTGTGCTTTCTTCGTGAGAGAGACTGAGGGTGTGCTTGTTGTGTCTCATCTATTGATTATGAGTAGTGCCCAAGTCTTTTGATCTTGACCCTTTAATCTTTGTCTTCTTTCTTAGACGAATTTTAGGAGGAGAAGAAGAAGTAGTAGGAATCGTAGGTCCTTGATAAGCAACACCGCTTCGGTGGTAAAAACCTTTCAAGTCTTCCTTCGGTTAGTAATTGTATTAACAAGGAGTATAGTCCTGAACACCGAAGTAGAAGTGTTAAGGAACTCCAACGAACTTGGTAAGCATGTCCGTTAACTTTGGTCATTTTATTTGCAAATTTTGATTTTGATTTGACATAATTCGCATAACCACGCGCATCATTACTTTGACGTAGTTTTTGAAAGTCATCCTTCGACACACTTGTGTTTGAGAGCTGGAGTCTTCTGGTAAGGCGGAGCTTGGTGAACCTGAGAGTGATATATCCGAGTGTCGATAAATTTTGCCTTATTTTAATTATTCCCCCGGCACTTTGATTGTAACGGTTTTGATTATTTTCTTGGTTTTGTTGAACGGGAGGAAAACTGGGAGGTCGAATTTGATTTGCAATCGGGGGTCGGTAACCGGTTTTTCCTTGATTGTAGTTAACTGCGGTGGCTTGAGAGACGTATTCTTGAATATTGTTACGATAAACGTTGCCATCGGTGGCGGGACAATTTCGGTAAGAATGAGAACCACCGCAAGTTACACAACTTTCCTCGACCGCTTTTACGAGAGCAGAAGCTTGAGATTGGTTTTTCTTATTGAGAAGTAAGGCTTTTACCATATCTTTAAGTTCGGCAATATTGGGAGAAATACCGGGGGTAGAATTGCTCGTACTCACTTTTGCAACAACCAGTTTGTTACGTGAATTATGAACTTTGGATTTGCTCTCGATGATTCTTAGGCAATCTTGGGGCATTTTATCCAAAAAGTTACCACCCGCGGCGGAATTCAAAGAATCTTGATCATTAGAGTTCAAGGCATTGTAGAATGTATTGAGTTGATGTAATTCCGAAAATCCATGATGTGGGCATGCCCGAAGAAGATCGTTGAATTGGTCCCATGCCTCGTAAAAAGTTTCATCAAATCGTTGTTGAAATCTCGTGATTTCATTTTGAAGATTTGTTGTTTTAGAAGGAGGGAATAATTTGTTTATGAATTTCGAAACAAGATCATCCCATGTAAGAATCGAACGCACAAGGGTTCATATTAAGGCCAAAACCGGGCGGCCCCTCGAGGAAAATGGGAAAGCATAAGCTTAACCAGACGTACTCGGGACTTCGGGAACTTCATCTTAGAAGTGGATCTGTTTGAAATATCGAATGTGAGCATCGGGTCTTTTTTGTCATGTCCAAAAAATTGTTTATTTTGAACAAGAGTAAGCAAACCATGCTTAAGCTCAAAGTTGTCCGCAGTGATCTTGGGAACAATGATTACATCCTCGTAACCCTCGGTGGGTGCTTCGAGCAATTGTGCCATAGTACGTTTTATCGGCCATCGTAACTACGGGAGGAGCTTGATTTTCAATTGGTTCCACAATATTAAATAGTTCAACAAAAGTCAGTGGGACTTGTTGTTGTTGACGGTTAGAATTACGGGATTGAGAACGAGTGCGCATGTACTAAAATGTAAAAAGAAAATCTTTTTCTTTTTTTTGGTTTTTCAACAATGTATTCACAATTTATTTTAATAACGGACAATGAGATAAGACACTTAAACCTAATAATCAACAAGCTTCTCGGTAACTCTTTAAAGAGAAAAACGCACAAAGGAGCGGAGGAGTAGGAAAGCGCGAAGCTATTAAAAACCTTTCTCCTTTAGGGTCGTAGTTCGTTGGAACAACCCGCCTTATACCCCTCTTAGAGTTTGTTTATCTTTCAAAGGTGAACCGTAACTCGCAAGTGACACAAAAAGTAAGTTTTTATCTTTTGTTCGGGAACTTATTAATGATAATACTTCAGTTGAAAGTATTATATTGATGGTGAATTTTATTTCTTTTTATGGACAATGTTTTTATATTTTTCTGATTTTATTTTTATTTTATTTTATATATATACTAAAAAAAGAAAAAAAAATTTGTATTATTTTTTTTTTGAAAATAAGCAAAATAGCTTCACACGGAAATATCTTCAAAGCACAAATTGTCAAACGCAACGACAATCGTATACAATCCTCCCCGGCAGCGGCGCCAAAATTTGATTAATATAGTTATATATATAACTAACTAGCAAATTCCAACAAGTCAACCTTTGATTCCCGGGTATGTGATTAACAAAGAATATCAATATAGTTATATATATATATAACTGCGGCGCCAAAATTTGATTAATATAGTTATATATAACATTTTGAATTATAATCACATTAAAATGAGTTTTACACTTGAAAAACTTGAATGAAAGTCTTTTTGTATTTTTTTATGAGAAAATA
The DNA here is from genome assembly GCA_026074375.1 of Tanacetum coccineum. Taxonomy (NCBI): domain Eukaryota; kingdom Viridiplantae; phylum Streptophyta; class Magnoliopsida; order Asterales; family Asteraceae; genus Tanacetum; species Tanacetum coccineum. Next base: position 75,717 of record BQNB010013668.1, read on the forward strand.
AGCAAAATAACTTCTCACGGAAGGGTCTTCAAAGCGCTCCCCGGCAACGGCGCCAAAAATTGACAATGAGATTAATTCCAACCCTTTATATATATTAAATATAATAAATATATAAATATATAATAAGAATCAAAAATCTCAATGTAGAAAATTCGGAAGTATGATTCCCGGGTCGTTATCCCCAACGAGGAATGCAATTGAAAGTCGAGAGTCGTTTTGAAAATCGATGCTTGAATGGGACAAGATTTTGATTGGATTTTTTAAAACTATGTAAGAATTAATGCAAACACTTAAAAACAGTTAAGACAAAACTATTTTAAACTAAAAACGTAAAACGGGGATCCTAAAAACGCGTCTAAAAACTAACTAAGGAAAATATTAACCCTAAAATGCAAATTTGGTTTCTAAACCTCTAAAATGACAAAAGAAAATTTTCTAAAAAGGGATTATATTTTTTTGAATTTTTAATGATATTTTATGAATTAAAAACCTATTTAATCTATTTAAAATTCTAGAAAATAACAAATTAATTCCTAAAAATTTTTAAAAATGATTTTCTACTTTAGAAAAGTCTAAAATGTGATAAAAACTCTGAAAAATATTTTTCACTACTTTTTATAATTAAAAACTAATTTCTAAGATTAATTTAAAAAGCTAAAAATGAAATTTAAAATCTAAAGATGATGAAAAAGATTTTAAACTTTGTAAACCTAAAAATATTTATTCTAAATCTAAAAACTATTTTTTTGTATTTTTCTGATTAATTAAACTATTTTTAAATGATTTTTTAAAATTTTATATTACGAAAACTAATAAAAAGTAACAAATAAAGATGGAAAAAATCTTAAAAATTGCACAAAAGTCCTAAATTGTATAAGGAATGCAGAAAAAATAAGTTGGTTAAGCCAGCTTATCGAATAAGCTCTAAAAAGCTCAAAATAAGCTACGAAGTGCTTATATGAAAATGGGCTCAAAATGTGT